>JADBJO010001104.1:477293-487681 GCA_016801955.1 Conus betulinus
TCTTAACACATGCTCATACAAGTTTATAAAGTGACATTTAAACAGACGTATCAATTGAAAAACAATTTGAGCATATTTAAGCTTTTGACTACATGGTCTCTCATGTATTGGAATGAGGCAATGGTTGATGATAAGAACACTTCGTTGTGGGTTATTTTCAACTGTGGTTACTGGTGAATACTGACGACTTCATCATAAATCAATATAAAGCAAAATAAGCACCGCGCAACGATACTAAGCAATTGATCACTAAGCATCACGCTCATTGGATAAAAAAAATTGAAGTGATTTAAGAGAAGTTGAAGATGTACTGTCTCCTTCCATATTAACACCATACATTGCTGATGATAGTTCGAGGTAGATTTGACGGGCGTAATGTTCCCCCTTTAGAATATGTCAAGAACCAAAAAGGTTTCCCCCTTCAACACACTCGGGCTGGCCAGTCGTTGACCATCGAACAGACACTCATCGGCTGGCCTGAAGCCAGGACGTTGCATTCTAATGTGTGCAGAAATAGCAACGCCCGTTCACAGGCAGACCTTGAGGGCCACAAGGTCCGTGTTGTTGCAGGGACACCTCCCTTTGTCCTCGCCCCGACACAATCCCGGTTCAAGGTTACACGGAAAGTGTAACTGCCGAACGGACCAATCAGCGACGGATGTGCAGTTCCACGTCGGTTCTGGGTAGAACAATCCCCCCCCCCCCCCCTCAACGCTTGACTTGTTATGATGCGAACAAGCAAGGCTGCAGCTGGTGAGAGGCAGGAAAAGGTCAGCCAGAAGCTAGGGTTGGGGGGGGGGGGGGATAGAAGGCTCTTCTGTGGACTAAAAAGATGTTTTGCAGCATCTTCAATTAACCTTCTGGTGCTTCAGGGTTTGGTTTGTCAAAGGTGAATGCGATCAATGTCCCACCTTTAGATAAACCAGAGATCTCGTTTAAATATCATCTATAGAAATGTTATCATATATTTGCATGGAAACAAGTTGTGAGTGAAATAGTTTGGGGTTAAAGATGCCTCCATCATCATGATAATAACTAATGACCAAGCGTTTTTTTTTGTTTTTGTTTTTTCTTTTTTGGGGGGGGGGGGGGGGCAGGATGATTAAGGGGGTAGGTGTGGGAGTCATGGGGCGAAGGGGTTCCTTCTGTTGTTTATTAATCTCCATTGTTTGTTAGCATGTATGTGTTTTTCCCATTGATTTACCCTAAAGCAACCAGGAGTACGACGCATGCATACTTTCTTCATTTTGTTGCTTAGCACTTCAATAATCATTTTCATATTTTCATTGTTTTCAACAGCCCAATTTGCGCTGGATGTGTCAAGATAAGTGGTTTCTCGATCTTCATTTTCACAGTCCTATTTGTGTTTGTTGTTTTGCTTGACGAAGACCCAAGAGGTCGAAATGCATTGTGGTTTGTCCTGCAATCCGTTTGTCTGTGTCCTTGTGGTAACTAGCCCCTTTTCTTTCTAAATTATTTTTCATACTTTGAGTTCACCCGGCACCCATTATGCTCAGTTTCTTTCTCAACGACTCATTTTCTTTTCAATGAGGTTTTGTAAGCGTAAATATGATTTTGACTCTCACTGTTTACTTTTCATAGTTTTGATAGATGTACATAATCGGGAACACTTATGTTGCAAAATCTTTTATTCTATTCATATATATTTACTCGTAATGGATGGTATAAACAGAATAAATGTGTCTTAGTCGCGTGTAAGATCAAATGCATCACATATGGCTCTGAACTGTGTAGTGTATCAGGATTAGTTTCTAGCCATTTTATGAGGTTTGCTTCATATGATTTTCCTTCGTTTTCCCGCCCAGGTGTTAAAAGTATACATGAAAGGGTTAATAGCCGAGTTTAAGGGCAGTATGAATATAGCCAGCGCAACATTCACTTTTCCTGGGATTGGAGTGTCAGTCAGTGCCAACATTCCGCACAGTCCAATGGGGAACCAGCACAGGAAATCTGAAAACCGCAACACTGATCAGCCTCCGTGCTATGGTCATGTCACGTGACTCTTTAGTCGTGTTCGTCTGTAAGGCATTACTCTGTATTGACCAGTACACAAAGATTTGGCCAAAAGAAATGAGCAAAAATAACATGAAATTAAAGACAATCATTACACTGATGAATACAGTCTTCCTTCAAACTCCCGTCTAGTCACTGGCAATGGAATGCAGATACCTGTCTGACCGTAAAACTCCCAGTAAGCGGTCGCTGGCAGTAAAGGTATCGTGGCTAAAAACCAACCAACCCACCAAGTTAACAGACAAGTCAGAGCTGCTGAGGTTCTCTCAAACCGCAGAGTGCTGAATGGGAAGCGAAGAACAATAAAACGGTCCAGAGTGATGAGGAAGATGACCAGAGCTGACACCTCACTGGACAGCAGGGACAGAAACCCAGCCACCTTACAGGTCACACTGCTTTTCCACGTGTCATCATAATGGAGATATCTGCCACGGTACCATTCATCAGCCGCTCCAATCATAGCTATGTAGACCCCCATCAGAAAGTCGGCCATGGTCAGGTTGATGACAAACACACTGAAACCACTGGAAGAGGTCATGGATCTGCCAATCAATCGTGCACAGAAACAAAAGACATTGCCAGTGAGAGACAGACAGGTGATGAGCCACAGAAACCCTCGATAGGCCCATGACTGTAACAAATCTTCACAGGAAGATATTTCATCCTTAGGGGCATAGCAAGATGACTCATCAAGATAATGAGGGACTATTTCACCGCAACATAGTTTATAGTTTGTCTGTATGTATTACAGATAACTGAACAAGACCTTTGAACACATCATTTGGAAACTCGTCCACTGGGCTGTTGTCTAAATATAATTCACTCATTGCTGGCATGTACTGAAACCCAGCTGGACTGATTGTGTGTATGTAAGTGGAAGTCAAGTTCAGTTTTTTGGACCCCAGGAAACTGAGAGAAGACGTGGTGTCCAGCAGGGTCAGCTTGGTGAAGGACAGGTCTATCTGGATCAGGGCACTGTGCATGGTGACAGAGGAGAGGTCAGTGTGCAGCTGGGTGAGAGGATTGTTGGACAGAGATAGTGTTTGTAAGTTTTTCAAACCAAGGAAAGACGTCATGTTGACTAGCTGCAGTCTGTTTCCAGAGAGGTCAAGTACTCTGAGATTTAGCAACTTAACTGAAGGCAAGATGGTCAACACACACTGAGCAAGAACAAGATGAATAAGATAGGCGTTGCCATTCATGTCAGAGAGCGTCATACCGGAACCCGTGCCGTCCAAATAACGGACTCCAGGGGACTGTGCTGCAGAGAAAGGCTGAGAGCACAGGAAAGAGTGACCTTGACACTGACAGCCAACAGGACAGGTCATGTCACACAATAATTCATCATCACGCTGTGGACAGTACGACCAGCCGTCACACAGGTGATCGCTGTGAACACAGATCTTTGAAGCTCTGCACCTGAACAATCCAGGGCATGTTATTTTCTTCACATCGTTCTTCGTCCTGGAGATCGATACAGTCGTGCATCCCATTGCATCGTGTGTAGACAGGCAGACAGTCGTCATAGTCTCCAGGACAACGGTAGTGGCTGTCGGGGCACGAGTCATTGGGATTCAAGAGGGTGGAAACAAACTGACTGACGCCATCAAAATCAAGCAGCACTGGAAATGATATGAAACGTGTTTTCAGATGAAGAGCTTTGAACATCTTACAGTTTTGTTCATCTGACTGATCGGAACAATGCGGCATTAGATCACAAACCTTACCATAGGAAACACACTGATGGTCAGGGCAGGTAAACGTACTCGCACATGGAGGATGATCACAGAATGATTCATCACTGTTATCCTGACAGTCAGAGAGGAAGTCACAGACCAAAGTGAAAGCTATGGTGCTGAACTGATCGTCACATGCAAATGTGGGGTGAAGACCTGCAAGAGAGAAAACCAGTCAGTGCGTGACTGTGGATGTGGAAGATGGCAAGAGCTATGCTCTGGATGCAGACTGGATCCATATAAGAAAAAGGCAAACGTCACATGACCATCACTGCATGTTGCCATGGATCCCTGCTTTTGAACGACGTGAGCTGTGTGCTGGACAGGGTGATAGACTGTAAATGATGAAAATAATTCTCTGTCTTGTTCATTTTAATTTCACATATAGATGTGTCGCTCGAGGGGAGTCTCTCACTATCTAGAAAACATTGAATTAATGTTGATGTTTGACACGTTTATACAGTTAAGCACTGTTTTTCATCCAAACAAATTTTGTGATGCTGACTTTTAGTAGAATGATGAAAGACAACTGTGTTCTTACAAATAAAACTATGGATATACATCCTATTCCAGAGATTACCTCTGTAGTACAAGCCAACCATGGCTTGTTCCAGCACACTGAGGTGCACGTGACTGGCAATAGAAGCCTACTGCACCAGTCAGGGATACACTGTGGAACACCCAGCCCTGCCTCCATGTGAACTACAGTGCTCATCAGCTCTTCTGTTGGCGTCTGTTTGATTACTGTCATATGCACGCAGACCACCGACCAGCTTGTAACACCGGTGACAGAACGCTATCAAACCCTGACAGTCTGCACTGCTGAAGGGACAGTGTTCTGTTTCATCCTGCCCACCTTCACACTCCGTCTTTAGGTTACACTCCACATGATGCTGAAAGCTGGGGTAATAATCCACAGAACAATTCCATAAACTGCTTGATAATGGTTGAGGTAATTTCCACTCAGGAAGAAAGGAAAAGAAATCTGAAAGCCGCATACCGTAAAATAATAAGATTTGAAAATTATCACACGAAGTTTTCTGGCCTTGATTATCTTAGCAAAATAGAACCTTTTTAAGGAACTTATATCTCCCCACACCAGACGTCCATTGTATTCCGAGACATCGTAATCGAGCTTATATAGTTTGACATATGGCCGGCTCCGTGCTATCTGTTTAAAACTGACCATGACCGACGTTTTGTTAGGCACAGGTACATACGCTTTAAGTACATTGAATTTTTTTCATTTAGAATTTTCTTCTTTCCACTGTAATATACCCTAAAGAGGTAGACATCATAACCTGAGCCAAATACGCTGACCCATTACGCTCATTGACATCTGCTAAAACACACACATAATACTGAATTAAAGGCATTGCAATAAAACTGGCAATCACACATACAAGCATGCGAAAAAAAACGAAACAAATTGATAGTGAAGAAGAAACCGACAGACCGAAATAAACAATGAATTCACCAAGTCGCAGGGAGGCATCAATGTTAACCTCAAACAACGCAAGACAACAGGGATGAAAAGTGAAGTGTTTTTTCGTCCTTGTTACTCGCAGGCTGTTTCCGATCAAGCTGAATGGTGGTTTAGTAACCATGTGATCCACAGCATTTCCGTCTGCCCCGAATACAGAACGAAATGGTATGCATGCAGCGGGGCCCGACCTCACCAGTAATCCTTTATGGTGTTGCCATGACGGTACGATTTCTGTACTCCAGATCTATGTTTCCAGATTGTTGTCTGACTTGCTAGGAAAAGGAACGCATGACCAGAACAGCTGCTCAATCAATCCATTCAATGTTTTGTTACCTTTGTGCCCATCGCACATAGATCAGATTGTTGAGGCACACACAGGTATTTTGATGATCTGTTCTAACTATGACCCTGACTCCTAAACCCAAACCTATCTTTCCAACATCACTCAACAAGAAACAAGATGGCTGCATATCCCAATACTAAAAAGGATAGTTTCCCTTCCTTTGAAATCAATTGTAATTGACACTCTTACGCCCCGGAAATTACAATAGTGTCATAGACATTAAGCCTGATGTACCTCCCCACTACCTGGTTCCCAAATAAAAACGAAGAAAAAAACAAACAAAAAGAACAAAAAAAACGCCTGACAATCACAATCACGTATACACTGATCATGTGTCTAGCAAGTTATACATGGGGTCACAGCGTAGACTCAATACCGGCCTCTCACAAACATTTTTCCTCCTTTGACTGTGAGAGTGTTCACAAGGTGCAGATAGCACAGGTCATTTCAAATCAGTTGCAATACAAAAGCCCATAGTATCCAAACTCACAAGCTATGAATACGTCTTATGAGACATACTACAGTTCAGAAAAGACTGGAATAATCAGATGAAACAGTCTGCGGATTACCTTTTGCACCAATTTTAAGGCAGGGTGATGCACTCAAGTACCAGTCCTTCCTTCATTGGACACGTACAAACCCATGCTTTATGCTATTGCAGTATACACTAGATGGTGAGACCAGACCTTCTTTCAAAGTTACTCCCTTAAAGTAAAATAAATATTGCCCAGGAAAAAAAGACATATGCCTCATGGACAAGCATAATTCAGCTCACAGGCAAGACCCTCATTAACATACATTCTACAAATGTAGTTTATCAGTTCATTCTTTGTGGATCAGGTACGATGACCTGACCCGAAAACTGAAGATTCCAAATCCTGTTTCACACGTGCAGTGTGTGATACAGTGTGCAGCACTGGCGTTTGTGGTGCACACTGCAGGTGATGACTGGCTGGCTGATTTTCACAGACAAAGTGTAGACACAAGTTCAGAAACTTGTTTCACAGCCCGGGTTCAGGGAATGACCCTGGCTGAGCCTCTGGCCGACAGCCACAGTTCATGAGAACGTGATTCCTTCTCCAGAGGTGGATCCGACGCTTGCAGATCACTGCAGACACACTCTTCAACCTTGTACCAGGACAGTCCTCCAGCGAGACTGGATCTGTGTGACGTTATTGACTTTATTTAGACTGGATCTGTATGACGCTGCTCAGACTGGATCTGTATGACACTGCTCAGACTGGATCTTGTGACGCTGCTCAGACTGGATCTGTATGACGCTGCTCAGACTGGATCTGTATGACGCTGCTCAGACTGGGTCTGTATGACGCTGCTCAGACTGGATCTGTATGACGCTGCTCAGACTGGATCTGTATGAGTTTTCTTGGGCTGAATTTAAACGACGCTGCTCACATTGGATCTGTATGACGCTGTTCAGACTGGATCTGATCTGTATGACGCTGCTCAGACTGGATCTGTATGACGCTGCTCAGACTGGATCTGTATGACGCTGCTCAGACTAGATCTGTATGACGCTGCTCAGACTGGATCTGTATGACGCTGCTCAGACTACATCTGTATGACGCTGCTCAGACTACATCTGTATGACACTGCTCAGACTGGATCTGCATGACGTTGCTCAGACTGGATCTGTATGACGCTGCTCACACTGGATCTGTATGACGCTGCTCAGACTGAATCTGTATGAGTGTTTTTCTTGGGCTGAATCTAAACGATGCTGCTCACATTGGATCTGTATGACGCTGCTCAGATTGGATCTGTATGACGCTGCTCAGATTGGATCTGTATGACGCTGCTCAGACTGGATCTGTAAGACGCTGCTCAGACTACATCTGTATGACGCTGCTCAGACTACATCTGTATGACACTACTCAGACTGAATCTGTATACGCTGCTCAGACTGAATCTGTATGACGCTGCTCAAATTGGATCTGTATGATGCTGAGACAGGATTTGTATGACGCTGCTCAGACTGGATCTGTATGACGCTGCTCAGACTGAATCTGTATGACGCTGCTTAGACTAGATCTGTATGACGCTGCTCAGACTGGATCTGTATGACGCTGCTCAGACTGGATCTGTATGACGCTGCTTAGACAGGATTTGTATGACGCTGTTCCGACTGAACCTGCATGACGCTACTCATTCTGAAGCTGGTCGTTACGGTCAAACGATAGATTCCTTGGTTTTATAAGAATGTTTAACCCTTTACATACTGGATCATTGTCACAGCTGCAAAGCAGGACATGGCTGAGAGAAAGCAGAATTCTCCTGACAGCGAAACAGGAAGATCAGTGACTGCTGTCAGCGACTCTCTGTCTCTGTCTCTGTCGGTTTGTCTGTCTGTCTGTCTGTCTGTCTGTCTGTGCGTGTGTGTGTGTGTGTGTGTGTGTGTGTGTGTGTGTGTGTGTGTGTGTATGTACGTGTGCATATGCGTGTATGTGTGTGTGTGTTGTGTGTGTGTGCGTGTGCGTGTGAGTGTGCGTGTGTGTGTGTGTGCGCGCGCGCGCGCGCGCGCGCGCGCGTGTGTGTGTGTGTGTGTGTGTGTGTGTGTGTGTGTGTGCGTGCGCGTGCGCGCGTGCGCGCATGTGTGTGTGTGTGGATCAGTGATTTGTGAAATTTATGCAGCAACATAACAAACAAGTGTTTATTTTTGTTTGTTTTGTTTGTTTTTTTGTTGTTTTTTGTTTTTTGTTAAGCAATGGACATAAATCTCTTCTTTCAAATGTTTCATGTGTAAAAGAGTTATCCACTTTCATAATTCATGAAAATATTGAGCCGTTAATTTTGTTTTGTCACTTGTTGTCTTTGAGTGAGTGATGCACAATCAAAACTGTTTCTGTATTCTGGTCTTCTGCTCACCCGTTTCCATAACCCTCACATGTAAGCATTCTTCCAGACAGAAAGCCCGAGACATTTTTTAAAAAAACCCATTTTCTCTCATGCTTTTTCACTTATATGCTCTGTCTGTCTGTCTGTCTGTCTGTCTCTGTCTCTCTCTCTCTCTCTCTCTCTCTCTCTCTCTCTCTCTCTCTCTCTCTCTCTTTCTCTCTCAATGGCCTCACCTCTCTCGTTGTCTCTGTAATATGAAAACGTTTAACTTTAAGCCTGTTGATGGATGCGTTGTTTTGTTGTTCCCACTTTCTTTTCTCGCCTCTGGGTGTGCGAGGGTGCCTTACTGTAAATCGTTTTACCCCAGAAGCACCAATGACTGAGTTCTTTACACCTGTATACCTGTAAACCTGCGAACTTTTCCCGCTTGCCTCTGTCTCTTTTCATCTTTGATTGGAATTCCCACTTTGCTGAGACCCGCCATGGATGGTCCCAAGCCCGGCTGAGAAAGAGGAGGGTTGGGCGTAGGGTTAGCTTCCCTACCCTGTGAAAACAAGCCAGCTACAGAAACGCCAACAAGGAAATCACAGAACATTGTGGTCCTGGGAGAGGATGCACCTTCAGCAGAAGGATCTATATGTGCGGAGTAGTGAAAGCCAGAACCTGGAAGCTACTCAGTCGACTTCCATCCCTAGTACGAGGACCACCATCACCATCGGGACATAGAATGTACGGACCATGTTCGAAACAGGCAAAACTGCTCAAGTGGCCACAGAAATGAGGAACAATAAACTGAGCGTCTTGGGCATCGGCGAAACAAGATGGATATAGGAGCAGGACAGAGGAGACTGACCACAGGAGAGCTGCTGCTGTTTTCGGGCCACGAGGGGGCAATGCGCCGCACACCCACGGAGTCACCCTGATGCTGTCCAAGACTGCACAGAGAGCGCTGACTGGATGGCAGGCTCATGGTCCCCAGATCATCACAGCGTCCTTCAGAACTTAAAAAAACGCTATCTCAACCTAAACATTGTACAATGTTACGCTCCCGACAAATGACAGTTTAGGAGGATGACAAGGATGATTTCTACAATAGACTCCAAACAGTTCCTCAGAGTTTCCCTGGAAGAGACATCACTGTTGCCATGAGAGACTTCAACGCCAAGATTGGCAGCGACAACACAGGCTATGAGGAGATTATGGGGCTGCATGGACTAGGCGACATGAACGACAATGGCGAGAGGTTTACAGACCTGTGTGCCACAAGTGAGCTCGTCATAGGAAGAAGCATCTTCCCGCACAAGAGAATCCACAAGGCCACCTGGGTTTCTCCCAATCACACAACTGAAAATCAGATTGACCACATATGCATCTACAAGAAGTTCAAAAGATCGCTTTTGGATGTCCACGTCCAGAGAGGAGCAGATGTCGCTTCAGATCACCATCTGCTCACAGGACGCTTTAAATTGAAACTGAAGAAAAACTGGACGGGGAAATCTCCCATCGTCAGAGATTCAACACAGTCCTTCTAAAAGACCCAACAAAGAAAGAGGAATTCAAAACTGAACTTTCAAACCACTATCAGATCCTGCAAGAGCTGCTTGAGGAAGAAGTGACAATTGATGAGAGATGGGGAGCAATGAAAGAGGCCTGGGTTACAACCTGTAAAGTTGTACTAGGCCATAAAAAACAAAATCAAAAGGAGTGGAACTCGGCAGAATCTGTAATTAAAGATATATAGAAGAGAGAAAGCAGAAGAAGGCGGCAGTCAACAACAGCTGGACAAGAACAGGGAAAACTAGAGCTCAGCAACGGTATACAGGATTTAACAAAGAAGTAAAGAAAAGTGTGGAGGCAGACAAGAGGAAGTATACTGAGAATATGGCAGTGGAGGCAGAGAAGAGGCAGCGAGACTTGGCAACATGAAGAACTTGTA
>JADBJO010001105.1:0-17500 GCA_016801955.1 Conus betulinus
ATATCCTCCATCCATAGTTCCATCTTTCGAGCGCAAATTAACATAACATCTGTTCGCTGTAATCAGATCTCAGAAATGGCACCCACCACCAAACTTCTTCCCAGACAATCTCTGATCCTGATCGCACACAGGTCATGGCACAAACACAGGTGGAGCACTGTTGCAAGTTTTCCAGACACTGAAGAAAATCGACGGCTTTACGCCAAGCTTATTCAAACAGCTAAACAAACAGCGAACTCTTCATGTATTTTACAATCAAATCACAAGTCCAAACAGGCCTAGGAGTGAACCTAATGCGAAAAAAGTTACATCACAGTCAAAAATCATTTGCCACGTTCGTTATAGTCTTGTTTAGTGTCGTGCCAGTTAGAATTCGTTTTCTTTCTTTTCTTCTTCTTTTTTTTTTTTTCTTCTTCTCTGCGTACGCTCCCTGTATAGACAGGCAAGGTTTAATTTATCCCATCTCCCTAAACTAACAAAAGGTGAGTGGAGTTGTTTTTTGTGTATACGACCGTTGTTGTTTGTTTTCATCCCGCCATTAAGGCAGCCATATTTCAACTTCGTGGAAGGTGCATGCTGCATGCTATGTGCAACGCGTCGTCCATACCAACAACGGCCAAACTGACCTTCTCTTCCGAAGGTTGCGTGCGTTCGTTCACACACGGTTTATAGTCCCATTCGAAAGGACTGTAACGGAAAAATGGAGTCAGAACCAATGTTAACTCCGAGGGGAAAATCCCCTGTACCGAAACGGCCCGGTGGAGATTCGAACCCGCAACCCCAGGATCACCAAGATCATGAGTCGACGGCGCTCTACCACTGCTGGATATTCCGGGACCCCCGTTTACCTTTTTTTTTTTCTCTTCTTATTTTTCTGTCGGTTGATGTGGCTACAATACAAGCAAAACCGCTTACTCCGAAAGAACATAAGCCTAAAAAACCCCCTGTCCCTTTTGATCCTTGTCGTCTTGTTTACGTTTGTGGCTAGTTCACATTTTCGTTTTCTCTCCTTTTTTTCACTCTTTTTCCTGTCTGTTGACGAGGATCGAGTCTCTCAGCGGGTCTCCAAGTGAACATCGTGGATGGATGACTGTTATCGTTGATCCTGACAATTCTGATGGCAGGGGGCCCACGAGAGATGTAGTGCCCGACCACTGCCCTCACTTCAGACTTCCTGCTTGGAATTCACTTTTCAAGGCCGCACGAATGTCCAATAACACACACACACACACACACACACACACACACACCACGCTCTCTCTCTCTCTCTCTCTCTCTCTCTCTCTCCCCCCCCCCATCCTAGCCGATCTCTCTTCTGTTGCCCCCCCCCCTCTCTCTCTCTCTATTCCTATAGAAATCTCTCCCTCCATCTTTCTCATTCTCTGTCTGTCTGTCTGTCTGTCTTTTCTCCTCCCTAAAAAATCTCTCCATTCCTCCATCTTTCTCAGTCAGTCTGTCTGTCTGTCTGTCTGTCTGTCTGTCTGTCTGTCTGTCTGTCTGTCTCTCTCTCTCTCTCTCTCTCTCTCTCTCTCTCTCTTCTCTCTCTCTCTCCCCTCCCTATAAATCTCTGCTTCCTCCATCTTTCTCATTCTTTCTGTCCGTATGTCTGTGTCTGTCTCTCTGTCTGTCTCTCTCTCTCTCGCTCTCTCCTCCCTATAAATCTATCCTCTCTCTCTCTCTCTCTCTCTCTCTCTCTCTGCACGCAAGTACACACAACACACACACACACACACCCACACACACTGCTCGTACATACAAACGCAGGGAATAGTTATTACTAACGAATGAGGACTGGGACAGAATGAGCAGGAAAAAAAAAAAAAGAGACGAGAGACAGAGACAGAGAGAGAGAGAGGAGAGAGAGAGGAGGGAGACAGAACAGACAGTCAGACAGACAGAGTCAGACAGAGATAGACAGACAGACAGACAGAGAGAGAGGGAGAGAGGGGGGGGGGAGAGAGAGAGGGGAGAGAGAGAGGGAGGGAGAGAGAAAAAGAGATGAAGAGGAAGAGGGAGGGAGGTAGGAGACAGAAAAAGAGAGAGAGAGAGAGAGGAAGGGAAGAGGAGAGAGGAGAGAGAGACAGACAGAGCCAGACAGACAGACAGACAGACAGAGAGAGAGGACAGAGACAGAAAGAGACAGAGAGGCAGACCGAGAGAGGGACAGTGACCTAGACCTTCTCAGACTGACAGAGCGACGGGAAGGGACAGGAAGGGAGGGGAGGGAGGGAGTAGCGGGAAAGATGAGGCTGAGAGAATGGGGCAAGGTGGGGTTGGGGGGGGGGTGGGGTAAATAGAGTGTGTGTCATGGAAGGGCTGCAAGAGGCTGAGACTGGGGCAAGGTGGGGGGGGCGGGGGGGGGGGGGTAAAATAAAGTGTGTGTCATGGAAGGGCTGCAAGAGGCTGAGACTGGGGCATGGTGGGGGTGGGGGTGGGGGTAAATAAAGTGTGTGTCATGGAAGGGCTGCTGCAGAGGGGCTGAGACTGGGGCATGGTGGGGGTGGGGGGGGGGGGTAAATAAAGTGTGTGTCATGGAAGGGCTGCAAGAGGCTGAGGACTGGGGCAAGGTGGGGGGGGGGGGGGGGGGGGGGGGGGAAATAGGAAAGTAAAGTGTGTGTCATGGAAGGGCTGCAAGAGGGAGGATGGGGCAAGGTGGGGGTGGGGGGTGGGGGAAATAAAAGTGTTGTGTCATGGAAGGGCTGCAAGAGGCTGAGACTGGGGCAAGGTGGGGGGGGGGGGGTGGGGGAAATAAAGTGTGTGTCATGGAAGGGCTGCAAGAGGCTGAGACTGGGGCAAGGTGGGGGTGGGGGGGGGGGGGTAAATAAAGTGTGTGTCATGGAAGGGCTGAAGGGGGGGAGAAGGAAGGGGGTAAGGATGCAGTAAGCAATGAGAGAGAGGGGAGGGGGCGGGGGGGGGGGGGTTAAGGCGAGTGAGAGAGTGAGAGGACAGAGAAAAGAGAGAAGAGCAGAGACAGAGACAAACAGAGAGAGAAGACAGAGACACAGAGAGAGACAGACAGAGACAGAGAGAGAGAGACAGAGACAGAGAAGAGACAGCGACAGACAGACAGACAGACAGAGAGACAGACAGACAGACAGACAGAGAGAGAGGTGACAGAGGAGGAGAGAGAGAGAGAGAGAGAGAGAGAGGAGTTGGGGGAGATCAAAGTGAGCACGTGCGGCACGACGTTAATTAAGCAGAAACCCTGGCACCGACCTTTCAGCCACTTGTGCAGTTCCAGATCGTCATGATGAGCCTTGCGCACGTCGCTGATCTTCTCCTTGAACTGAAACACACCATTCATCATGTCAATCCATTACCGCGCGCGCACACACACACACACACACACACACACACACACACACACACACACACTCGCTTCCTCTTCTTGCGTCGGTCGGCCGGCCGGCCGGCCGGCCGGCCGGCCTACCTACCTACCGGATTTCACGCGAGGACCGGAAGTGACGCGCGAGTTGGAATGGCGTACGACTTTCATCCAGAAAATCATGCGCTGACCCCCAAATTGAAAATAAGCATCGAGATTACGAGACAAGGTTTTTTTTGTTTTTTTTTTTTAAAGCTGGATATGGACACACTTAGGAAGAAAGGTCTACATTTTCCTTATCGCGCTCTGAGCGCAATAAATAAATCGACTCTCTCTCTCTCTCTCTCTCTCTCTCACTCTCTCTCTCTCTCTCTTCCTTGTTCATGAAAATTTGAGGAACTGCCTCAGCATTCATTTTTGCTGCTGAAGGTCGGATGCTAATTAAAAACAAAAGCCTGGATGCCGAGTCTGTTTTACACTCGTTGACACTCACTCTCTCTCTCTCTCTCTCTCTCTCTCTCTCTCTCTCTCTCTCTCTCTCTCTCTCTCTCCCTCTCTCCTATGCTCTCTCTCCATCCCTCTCCCTCTTTCCAACTCTCTCAATCCCTTTTATTTCTGACACAAAGGAGGCAGAAATGGAGAGACAGGGTGGTGGGGGGGGTGACAGAGACAAGATCAGGTGGGGGCCCAAAAAGGAGTGGGATGGGGGGGGGGGGGGGGGGGGGGGGAGCGGGGGATTCTGTATCAAGGAAAGAATGCCTGCGACAGAAAATGTCCACAGTCTGTACCACAACACAAAGAGGATAATGGCAGCATCAAACGCCACAGGAGGGAAGTAGTATGATGGCAAGGTAATGTCGCTTATAGCCCAGCTGACGGCGAAGGGCCATATCAGGGCTGCCACCGCCTTGAAGTCCATTCCCACGTCATCATTAAAACAAAAAAAAAAAAAAAACAAACAAAAAAAAACAAAAAAAAAAATCCCTCATTCACACAACTCTTTAACACACAACTTCTGAGAAAAAAAAACAAACAAAAAAAAAACGGGAATTTGGTTAATGCTCTTTCCTTCCGTAAAAATCTTAGATCAGATGAAAACAAATGCTACATCTCTTTCAGAAAATCGAAGGTCGCATCAGGCGGGACATCTCTCTGAACAAGGCTGTCATGCAGCCTGCTGTAAAAATGTTTCTGTCTCACATCATGCAAGTCCCAACACTCTAAAAGAACATGTTTCACTGTGAGTGGTACATGACAAGGAATGCACCACGGAGCTTTTTTTCACCTTTTTAAAAAGATGAGAAAGGGTGTAAAAGGAGTGGTCTGCGAACAGGTAACAACAGGAGAGGAGAATGAAGCTGGAAATCTATTCTGTATCCCTGCTGTGACGAAACCCGCTTTTCGAGAAAGCAACGTCGTCGTATTTCTTGAAAAGCAACAACAAACAAACAAAAAATTCAAAAAAAAAAAAAAAAAAAACAAAAAAAAAAAGATGACAACAATAGCACTGTCACGACGACGACCAAGAATTAGAAAAAGACGAAAAATAAAATACGCTCAATTTTGATGTTGGCCATTTCATGTTCACCGTAGAGCACTCACTCGAACATAAAGCTTCCATTCAATTGAGGTGCGTTGCAGTAGTTTAAAATGAAAACGAACAAGGATGAAAATACAATGCGCGCTCGCGCGTGCGCGCGCGCGCACACACACACACACACACACACACACACACACACACACACACACTCACACACTCACGCACGCACACACACACAACACACACAAGCAGCACACACACACACAAACACACACACACACACACACACGTATACACACACACACACACACACACACACACACACACACACACATATATATATATATATATATATGTGTGTGTGTGTGTGTGTGTGTGTGTGTGTGTGTGTGTGTGTGTGTGTACACGAAACATTGTAAAACATCAGAAAACCTAGACGACTCCGAACACTCGCAACTTACATACGCAGTTAAAAGAAAATATTTTTTCCCTTCAAAGTGTACGTTTAAAATCACCAGCAAATAAAATTCTCCCAGACACTGGAACGACTGAAAAACATATGTTTTAAATCCCCCCCCCCCCCCCCCCCCCCCACACACACACACACATACAGAGAGAACTGGAAAAAAAAGTCCAATTACTGAAGTTTGAATGTGCTCATCACAAAAAAAAAAAGGTGGAAAGGAGTCGTAGGCGGAGGGGGGGGGGGGGGGGGGGGGGGGGGGTAGGTAGGAACGTAAAACGGAAAAGGAAAATCTCTTTCAGAAACGTGTTTGTTAACCATGTTGCCGAAAATGAAGGTTGGATGTGATGCACTCTCTAAAAAAAAAAGGGAAGTTCCGTTGTTCGAATGACATCTGAAGCAACGACATTATAACGGGAAGTTGTGGGATAAGACTTCAACTGTCTTGAAGTGTTGAACAGAAAGGGCAAGGGGGGGACAAAAAGAAACGAAACGACACCTATTTTTATTCATGGCCCGTTATTGTCCATTCTATCCCGTTTTTTGTCACGTAACCTTCGGATTGGATGAAACGGGGAGGAATGGAGGGAAGGAGGGAAGGAGAAGGGTGAGAGAGAGCAAGAGAGAGAGAGAGAGAGAGAGAGAGAGAGAGAAAAGAGAGAGAGAGAGAGAGAGAGAGACAATCAGTCAGATAAACAGACTGACAGACAGAAGGCAGACGGAAACAAAGAGAGACAGACAGGGGGACAGACAGAAAGAGAGAGAGAAGAGAGAGAGAGGGAGAGAGAGGGGGGGGGGGGGGGGGGGGTGCTGTAGAGGGGGGAGGTGGGTGGGAACGGAGGTGGAAGGAGGAGACACAGAGGGGAGACGACTCGAACCGACTCACCCTGCTGAGGGCCGCTCTCTCTCTGGCCTGCTTGGCATCCCCTGCGGCACGCCCATTGTGCATCTCTGACGCCTGCTGCAGGTTGTACTGCACACACAGCCACGCCATAGCCCCTCACTTCAGTGCTTGATCACATGTCTCTTCATCGTCAGCTGATATCAGACACTTCATGAAAAAAAAACGCACACACACACACCACACTCAACTTATCATCCATGTAAGTACCTTCAAACCCACATCCGATTTATCCATCTCTACAAAAGTGACATACCCTAGTGGTACACTAAAATTGTTGATCTTTAAAAAAAAAAAAAAAAAAAAAAGAAAATTGCAACCTGTGATTGCGAAATAACCATGGCAATTTCAGCAACATGTGGACCATATACAAGACAGTATTGACATTATCAAAGTTGTTCATCTCAATCCCTTTCTCCTGATAGAGCGTTATTCATCTCAATACCTTTCTGTGATAGAGCGTTATTCATCTCAATACCTTTCTCCCGATAGAGCGTTCTTCATCTCAATACCTTTCTCCTGATAAAGCGTTCTTCATCTCAATACCTTTCTCCCGATAGAGCGTTCTTCATCTCAATACCTTTCTCCCAATAGAGCGTTCTTCATCTCAATACCTTTCTCTGATAGAGCGTTATTCATCTCAATACCTTTCTCTGATAGAGCGTTATTCAACTCAATACCTTTCTCTGATAGAGCGTTATTCAACTCAATACCTTTCTCCTGATAGAGCGTTATTCATCTCAATACCTTTCTCCTGAAAGAGCGTTATTCATCTCAATACCTTTCTCCTGATAGAGCGTTCTTCATCTCAATACCTTTCTCCTGATAGAGCGTTCTTCATCTCAATACCTTTCTCCTGATAGAGCGTTTCATCTCAATACCTTTCTCCTGATAGAGCGTTCTTCATCTCAATACCTTTCTCCTGATAGACCGAGGTCCACACTGAGCATTCAGACAAAAGATGATGATGCACAGAAATGTTTTCTCTGCAGACACGAGTAATGCCATGAGAATATTTAGCGTTCCACGTATTCAGTCCTTAATTTACGAATTAAAGCCCCTCAGTGTAGGTCTCAGCAGTGAAAGCCTCACATCCACTGGCTGTTCAGTTCAGTTCAATTCAGTTCAGTGGTTATCTTAACGTCTGTCCATCATCGATGATATTAGACGACAATAAAAAGCAACAGAGGTCACTGAGAGTGTCAAACATACTGTCTGGGGTCATTGTCCACTGGCCGCCAGCTGAGCAAAGAATAAGGTACAAAACTTCCCGCCTGTTCTTCTACGTTATTTTCACGCGCTGCACACCAGCTTCTGTTTGAGCTTTGGGACTTCCTCTTCTTCTTCTTCTGCGTACACAGGCTGATACTTCTGCGGACACCCCGTGTATAGGGAGTGGAGTTTTGTGCGTATGACCTTTTTTTTCTTATATCCCGCCATTAAGGCAGCCATGCCATGCTCCAACTTCGGGGAAGGTGCATGCTATGTGTAACGTGTCATCCATACCAACGGCCAAACTGGCCTTCTCTTCCCCAAAGTTGGTGGTGGGGGTTTTACGTGTGTGCATGTTATGCGTGCGTTCACACACGGAAACCTCGGGTTATAGTCTCATTGGAAGGACTATGTGGGGAAATGGAGGCAGAACCAATGCTAAATCCGAGAGAAAAAAATCCCCCTGTACGGAACCGGTAAGGTGGAGATTCGAAACCCGCAACCCCCAAGATTACGAGTCCGGCGCTCTACCACTGAGCTATTCCGGCCCCCAGCTTTGGGACATTTTCGGTCTATCAGGGTCTCTGTAATTCCCCGGTCTCTGTAAATTTTTTCCACAGATGTCCAATTTCGCCCCCCCCCCCCCCCCCCCCCCCCCCTCTCCCCCCTCCCCCCCCCACCCCCAAGGTCAGTGAAGCGAAATAGGATGGAAGTGCACTGGTACAAGGTGAAATGAAGGGGATCTACAACTTTTAAAACTGTCCACTGTGAAGACAGATCACAACTGTACGTTCATGACTCGGGTTTATTTCACGATTTGTGTGGGGGAGAAGAATAGGCCAGTCAGTGCCAGAGTGTCCCTGCACATACCTCACTGCATTTTCCACACTGCCAGTTAGTGCCAGAGGTGTCCCTGCACATACCTGACTGCATTTCCACACTGCCGGTCAGTGCCAGAGTGTCCCTGCACATACCTCACTGCATTCCACACTGCCGGTCAGTGCCAGAGTGTCCCTGCACATACCTGACTGCATTTCCACACTGCCAGTTAGTGCCAGAGTGTCCCTGCACATACCTGACTGCATTTCCACACTGCCGGTCAGTGCCAGAGTGTCCCTGCACATACCTGACTGCATTTCCACACTGCCGGTCAGTGCCAGAGTGTCCCTGCACATACCTGACTGCATTTCCACACTGCCGGTCAGTGCCAGAGTGTCCCTGCCATGCACACCTGACTGCATTTCCACACTGCCGGTCAGTGCCAGAGTGTCCCTGCACATACCTGACTGCATTTCCACACTGCCGGTCAGTGCCAGAGTGTCCCTGCACATACCTGACTGCATTTCCACACTGCCGGTCAGTGCCAGAGTGTCCCTGCACATACCTGACTGCATTTCCACACTGCCAGTTAGTGCCAGAGTGTCCCTGCACATACCTGACTGCATTTCCACACTGCCGGTCAGTGCCAGAGTGTCCCTGCACATACCTCACTGCATTTCCCACACTGCCGGTCAGTGCCAGAGTGTCCCTGCACATACCTGACTGCATTTCCACACTGCCGGTCAGTGCCAGAGTGTCCCCTGCACATACCTGACTGCATTTCCCACACTGCCGGTCAGTGCCAGAGTGTCCCTGCACATACCTGACTGCATTTCCCACACTGCCAGTTAGTGCCAGAGTGTCCCTGCACATACCTGACTGCATTTCCACACTGCCGGTCAGTGCCAGAGTGTCCCTGCACATACCTCACTGCATTTCCACACTGCCGGTCAGTGCCAGAGTGTCCCTGCACATACCTCACTGCATTTCCACACTGCCGGTCAGTGCCAGAGTGTCCCTGCACATACCTCACTGCATTTCCACACTGCCAGTTAGTGCCAGAGTGTCCCTGCACATACCTGACTGCATTTCCACACTGTCGGTCAGTGCCAGAGTGTCCCTGCACATACCTGACTGCATTTCCACACTGCCAGTTAGTGCCAGAGTGTCCCTGCACATACCTGACTGCATTTCCACACTGCCGGTCAGTGCCAGAGTGTCCCTGCACATACCTGACTGCATTTCCACACTGCCGGTCAGTGCCAGAGTGTCCCTGCACATACCTGACTGCATTTCCACACTGCCAGTTAGTGCCAGAGTGTCCCTGCACATACCTGACTGCATTTCCACACTGCCGGTCAGTGCCAGAGTGTCCCTGCACATACCTGACTGCATTTCACACTGCCAGTTAGTGCCAGAGTGTCCCTGCACATACCTCACTGCATTTCCACACTGCCGGTCAGTGCCAGAGTGTCCCTGCACATACCTCACTGCATTTCCACACTGCCGGTCAGTGCCAGAGTGTCCCTGCACATACCTCACTGCATTTCCACACTGCCGGTCAGTGCCAGAGTGTGTCCCTGCACATACCTGACTGCATTTCCACACTGCCAGTTCAGTGCCAGAGTGTCCCTGCACATACCTGACTGCATTTCCACACTGCCGGTCAGTGCCAGAGTGTCCCTGCACATACCTGACTGCATTTCCACACTGCCGGTCAGTGCCAGAGTGTCCCTGCACATACCTGACTGCATTTCCACACTGCCGGTCAGTGCCAGAGTGTCCCTGCACATACCTGACTGCATTTTTCCACACTGCCGGTCAGTGCCAGAGTGTCCCTGCACATACCTGACTGCATTTTCCCACACTGCCAGTTAGTGCCAGAGTGTCCCTGCACATACCTGACTGCATTTCCACACTGCCGGTCAGTGCCAGAGTGTCCCTGCACATACCTGACTGCATTTCCACACTGCCGGTCAGTGCCAGAGTGTCCCTGCACATACCTGACTGCATTTCCACACTGCCGGTCAGTGCCAGAGTGTCCCTGCACATACCTGACTGCATTTCCACACTGCCGGTCAGTGCCAGAGTGTCCCTGCACATACCTCACTCACTGCATTTCCACACTGCCGGTCAGTGCCAGAGTGTCCCTGCACATACCTGACTGCATTTCCACACTGCCAGTTAGTGCCAGAGTGTGTGCCCTGCACATACCTGACTGCATTTCCACACTGCCGGTCAGTGCCAGAGTGTCCCTGCACATACCTGACTGCATTTCCACACTGCGGTTGCACATACCTGACTGCATTTCCACACTGCCGGTTAGTGCCAGAGTGTCCCTGCACATACCTGACTGCATTTCCACACTGCCGTTAGTGCCAGAGTGTCCCTGCACATACCTGACTGCATTTCCACACTGCCGGTTAGTGCCAGAGTGTCCCTGCACATACCTGACTGCATTTCCACACTGCCGGTCAGTGCCAGAGTGTCCCTGCACATACCTGACTGCATTTCCACACTGCCGGTCAGTGCCAGAGTGTCCCTGCACATACCTGACTGCATTTCCACACTGCCGGTCAGTGCCAGAGTGTCCCCCTGCACATACCTGACTGCATTTCCACACTGCCGGTCAGTGCCAGAGTGTCCCTGCACATACCTGACTGCATTTTCCACACTGCCAGTTAGTGCCAGAGTGTCCCTGCACATACCTGACTGCATTTCCACACTGCCAGTTAGTGCCAGAGTGTCCTGCACATACCTGACTGCATTTCCACACTGCCGGTCAGTGCCAGAGTGTCCCTGCACATACCTGACTGCATTTCCACACTGCCAGTTAGTGCCAGAGTGTCCCTGCACATACCTGACTGCATTTCCACACTGCCAGTTAGTGCCAGAGTGTCCCTGCACATACCTGACTGCATTTCATTTCCACACTGCCAGTTAGTGCCAGAGTGTCCCCTGCACATACCTGACTGCATTTCCACACTGCCAGTTAGTGCCAGAGTGTCCCTGCACATACCTGACTGCATTTCCACACTGCCAGTTAGTGCCAGAGTGTCCCTGCACATACCTCACTGCATTTCCACACTGCCGGTCAGTGCCAGAGTGTCCCTGCACATACCTGACTGCATTTCCACACTGCCAGTTAGTGCCAGAGTGTCCCTGCACATACCTGACTGCATTTCCACACTGCCGGTCAGTGCCAGAGTGTCCCTGCACATACCTGACTGCATTTCCACACTGCCAGTTAGTGCCAGAGTGTCCCTGCACATACCTGACTGCATTTCCACACTGCCGGTTAGTGCCAGAGTGTCCCTGCACATACCTGACTGCATTTCCACACTGCCGGTCAGTGCCAGAGTGTCCCCCTGCACATACCTGACTGCATTTCAGAGTGTCCACACTGCCAGTTAGTGCCAGAGTGTCCCTGCACATACCTGACTGCATTTTCCACACTGCCAGTTAGTGCCAGAGTGTCCCTGCACATACCTGACTGCATTTTCCACACTGCCAGTTAGTGCCAGAGTGTCCCTGCACATACCTGACTGCATTTCCACACTGCCAGTTAGTGCCAGAGTGTCCCTGCACATACCTGACTGCATTTCCACACTGCCAGTTAGTGCCAGAGTGTCCCTGCACATACCTGACTGCATTTTCCCACACTGCCGGTCAGTGCCAGAGTGTCCCTGCACATACCTGACTGCATTTCCACACTGCCAGTTAGTGCCAGAGTGTCCCTGCACATACCTCACTTTAACTGCATTTCCACACTGCCGGTCAGTGCCAGAGTGTCCCTGCACATACCTGACTGCATTTCCACACTGCCAGTTAGTGCCAGAGTGTCCCTGCACATACCTGACTGCATTTTCACACTGCCGGTCAGTGCCAGAGTGTCCCTGCACATACCTGACTGCATTTCCACACTGCCAGTTAGTGCCCAGAGTGTCCCTGCACATACCTGACTGCATTTCCACACTGCCGGTCAGTGCCAGAGTGTCCCTGCACATACCTGACTGCATTTCCACACTGCCGGTCAGTGCCAGAGTGTCCCTGCACATACCTGACTGCATTTCCACACTGCCAGTTAGTGCCAGAGTGTCCCTGCACATACCTGACTGCATTTCCACACTGCCGGTCAGTGCCAGAGTGTCCCTGCACATACCTGACTGCATTTCCACACTGCCAGTTAGTGCCAGAGTGTCCCTGCACATACCTGACTGCATTTCCACACTGCCGGGTCAGAGTGCCAGACATGTCCCTGCACATACCTGTACTGCATTGTCCCTGCACTACCACTGTTAGTTCCACAAGTGTCCCTGCCATACCTGACATACCTGCTGCATTTCCACACTGCCGGTCAGTGCCAGAGTGTCCCTGCACATACCTGACTGCATTTCCACACTGCCGGTCAGTGCCAGAGTGTCCCTGCACATACCTGACTGCATTTCCACACTGCCGGTCAGTGCCAGAGTGTCCCCCTGCACATACCTGACTGCATTTCCCTTGCACACTGCCGGTCAGTGCCAGAGTGTCCCTGCACATACCTCACTGCATTTCCACACTGCCGGTCAGTGCCAGAGTGTCCCTGCACATACCTGACTGCATTTCCACACTGCCGTCATTAGTGCACATACCGTGTCCCCTGCACATACCTGACTGCATTTCCACACTGCCGTCAGTGCCAGAGTGTCCCTGCACATACCTGACTGCATTTCCACACTGCCGGTCAGTGCCAGAGTGTCCCTGCACATACCTGACTGCATTCCCACTGCCGGTCAGTGCCAGAGTGTCCCTGCACATACCTCACTGCATTTTTCCACACTGCCGGTCAGTGCCAGAGTGTCCCCCTGCATTTCCACTACATACCTCACATACCTCTGCATTTCCACACTGCCGGTCAGTGCCAGAGTGTCCCTGCACATACCTGACTGCATTTCCACACTGCCGGTCACATTCCCATCGTGGCAGCTGATTCGGGACCTTCAATTTCTTTTATATATATATATATATATATATATATATATATATATATATATATATATATATATATGTGTGTGTGTGTGTGTGTGTGTGTGTGTGTGTGTAACACATGTATATATATATATATATATATTATATATTTATTATTATCATTGCTAACTATTATTACTATTATTACGTTAAACAATTTAGTAGACGGAAAACAAGTGCAGGCGAACAATTTCTCTGTCAGTCCATTAATGACTTGGCAAAGACTCAACAACAACAACTACAACAACAACAACAACAAGAGGCGCAGGAACGAAGGAAGAAAAAATGAGAACGAAACATCAGAGAAATAATCTATCAATATCAAACCCTACACGAACAGCATATGGGGAACATTGCAATCCATCCTGAAGACAGAACCATTCATATCACCCGCCCCGAGGCCATGTCATTAATTTTCTTTTAAATGTGTTGGACATAGATGTCCGAGACGCGGAGTCGAACTGAACGTGGGCATGTATGATAAGTTTTAATTTTCCCTGGGAAAAAAATGGACTCAACAGCCCACACCACGCCCTGTCTAATTATCAATTAATTATACTTTTTTTTTTTCAGTGTCATGCCATGCAACTTAATCATAATTTGTTGGTTATAACTCAAGTCCATTTTTTTTTTTAAAGTATAATGTATTCCGTTGGAAAACTCGTAGTACGGGTGGGGGGTGGGGGGTGGGGATGGGGGGGGGGGTGGGGAGGGGACAGAAAATGATGTTTGTGTGAGGGCCCAGCACCGATCGTGAGTCGTTGCCCCTTTTTGTATACATCTTTCCTAGTGAATAACAGGTGTGTGTGTGTGTGTGTGTGTGTGTGTGTGTGGTGTGTGTGTGTGTGTGTGCGCGCGCGCGCGCGCGCGCGTGCGTGCGTGCGTGTGTGTGACTACCAAGTTTTAAGCTATTTGTTCGGATTACTGCTACACAGTTGTATGTGTGCTACTTGTTCTGTCTGACAAGTTTTGAGGGAACCGGACAGTGGGGGAGGTACGTCCAATTTCGAGTCCGTGACGTTGTACAGGCCTGAAGTTTGAGCAGTCAATCGTTACCACACATTCCACCACTCCACTGCACCCCGAGTGGGCTCACAGGCCGGTGCATCACATACAGTAGTTACCCCCCGGCCCTTTTCGCCTTCCGGCGCCACAGAAGGGTACCCCCCAACATCGCACGCCACGCCGGTTAGCATTTCGCTTTGAAACGCCTAGACCTGCATTTCAAGGTAAAGGGGGCAGGAAAACGAACTCTTCCTGAATGCACCCAAAGTGTTTGGGCGTGCGCACCGCGCGCTTCCCTGCGCTGTGTGTGTGTGTGTGTGTGTGTGTGTGTGTGTGTGTGTGTGTGTGTGTGCGTGCGTGCGCGCGTATAGTGAGTGAAACCTATGCCGAAAGGCATGCCACTCACACCTCCTGAGCGCTGTGTGCCACACAGTGTGATGGGCCTGTGTGTCTGTTGCCTGCCCTATGTATCCCCCGATCACTCCCCCCATGGTGTACCGCATCATTCGAGAGGTCTTACGATCCCCCTGGACGCTTCGATGTGGCCTGTTAATGTGAACGACGTCCGTCTCTGTGCCTGCTTTTTTGTTTGTTTGTTTGTTTGTTTTTTCTTATCTGTCTCTTCTATCTGTTTATCCCCTCCTCCTCCTCCCCTCCCTTTCCACATCTCCAACTCTCTCTCTCTCTCTCTCTCTCTCATCTCTCTCTCTCTCTCTCTCTCTCTTACTCTCTGTTTCCCTCTGCAAGTCAGTTCTCTCTCCTCTCGCTCTCTCTCTCTCTCTCTCTCCTCTCTCTCTCTTCTCTCTCTCTCTCTCTTTTTTTAACTCTGTCTCTGTTTCCGTCTGCAAGTCAGTCTCTCTCTCTCTCTCTCCCTCTCCCCCTCTCTCTCTCCTTCTCTCTCTCTCTCTTTCTTCTCCCTCCCTCTTCCTTCTATGCAAATTAAATTCAAAACGACCAAGATCTGATTCGAACGACCACCCCCCCCCCCCCCCCCCCCTTTCCCATTTTCTATCCCATCCTCCATTTCTATCCCGCCTTAAGAGAGAGACAGAGAGAGAGAGAGAGAGAGAGAGAGAGAGAGAGAGAGAGAGAGAGAGAGAGAGAGAGAGAAAGAGTTACATTCCTTTTGTAAAAAAAAAAAAAAGTTAATATACAACTGCTAAGGATGATATCATACAACTACAATGCATCAATAATATCAACATTTTTTACTTTCGTTTACATTACATGATTGTGGTTAGAAAGGCAAAACGAGAACGAACAGTACTACGATCAGTTTTATCATAAGCAGCAATGAATTCCTAGCATCACAATAATCATAACACTTATTTTTCAAGAGATTATAATTCCCTTTTTTCTATCCAAAATATCACATGCTAAACATTACTACTATAAATTTGAATAAAGAGCAATACATCAAACGATCACAGAGAACAAGAGAGAGAGCCAGAGAGAGACGTGTGTGTGTGTGTGTGGGTGTGTGTGTGTGTGTGGTGTGTTGTGTGGTGTGCGTGGCGTTGAGAGAGAGGAGAGAGAGAGAGAGAGAGAAGCGTGTTGGGGGAGGCATGCGAGTATCTGTTTATATTTGCGTGCATCGAATGCATGTGTTGTGTGTTGTGTGTTGTGTGTGGGGTGTGTGTATGGAGAGAGAGAGAGAGAGAGAGAGAGAGAGAGATGAGAGGAGAGAGAGAGAGAGAGAGAGATGCCATTATAATTTTACCTTCCCCCTTCCATCTTTTTTGTTTTCTTGTTGACCAGGCATACACTACCAAACACTATTATATTAATTAAGCGACAATCCATATCGAAAAAGACGCAGCCCAGCAAGAAGCCTTATACTTACGGAGAGTATAGAGAGAGATTTAGAGAAGATAGAGAGATAGAGAGAGATTACTAAATATATTTCCCATTTTGTCTCATCCAAAATATTTCATCACATGCATCAAAACAGTTACTCATAAAACTTTGGATACAGACGCAATACATCAATCAGATATCGAATCAACCGAGCCAAGAGAGAGGATCTAAGATAGAGTGCGCGAGCGGTGCTGAGAGAGATAGAGAGAGAGGAGAGGAGAGAGAGCGAGGATCGAGGGACAGAGATAGAGAGAGAGAGAGTGGCGAGCGTTGCGTGCGTGATAGAGAGAGAGAGAGAGAGAGAGAGAGAGTGGTTTGCGTTGGTCGTGCGTGGATTATAGGAAGAGAAGAGAGGGGGGGGGGGGAGGACACGCGGTACTCTGTTGTTGTATTTGCGTGCTCGGCGTGCATGTGTGTGTTTGTGTGTGTGTGTGTGTGATGTGTGTTGTGTGTTTGTGTGTCGAGCGCCGCTTGCGCACGCCTGGTGTTGGTGTGTGTGTGAGGTGTGTGTGTTTTGTGTGTGTGGTTGTTTTGTGTGTGGTGCTTTGCGTTTCGTTGGGGTTGTGCGTTGCGTTTTCTTTTTGATCGTTGCATATGCGACTGTAACACGATTTCACCGAGTAATCCAATGTCGCACGTCCTTCACTCGTCTCGCTTACCCCCACCCCCCTCTCTCTCTCTCTTCTCTCTTCACTTTGTCCTTTCCCCCCCGCACCCCCGATATTTCCCCCCTCAACCACTACCTGCTTTCCTCTCCTCGCTCCGCCCACCTTCCATTTTCCCCGTTCCTGTATTTCCCCTTCCTCCCCCCTGTCCTATTGAATAGGCCAGCAAAGGAGGTGGATGCACTATTGTCCAATCGCGGTGGCCTGGCCAGCAGTGTTCCCACTTTCACAGGCTTCTCTTGACAGCCCCTTCGGCAAAGGCAATTTGATTCGTTTCGCACGCAACGCACGCCCGCACGCACGCCAAACACTGCACACACACACACACAACACCACACACCACACACCCACACGACACACACACCACGCTCCGCGCTGCGCCTGCAACCACACACACACACACACACGACACATCAACAACACACACACACACACGACACACGACACCCACCCGCTCGCGCACTCATGTGCAGACACACACACAGCACACCCCCACACCCACACACACCCACACACACACACCACACCTGCGCGTGCGCATTCCACACAACACAGCGCGTTCGCGTACACACACGTGCTTATCAGGCGTAGCGCGAAGCGTACACACACACACACACACACACACACACCTACACACACACACACAGACGAGAACCCCGCTAACAAAAATAACACATACACCCGAACTTGAGAGAGCGAGACA
>JADBJO010001105.1:22500-25000 GCA_016801955.1 Conus betulinus
GTGTGTGTGTGTGTGTGTGTGTGTGTGTGCGCGCGCGCGCACGCGCGTGTGTGAGGTGTACACGTGTGTGCACGTAAGTGTGTGTGAAGTAGTGTGGTTTAGTGTGATATCTGCTATGTGAGTACGCGTGCGCGCGCGAATGTGTTTGTGTGTGTGTGTGTGTGTGTGTGTGTGTGTGTGTGTGTGTGTTGTGTGTGTGTGTGTGCCTTTATGTAGTGAGTGTGTGTGTGTGTGTGTGTGTGTGTGTGTGTGTGTGTGCGCGCGCGCGCCTTTATGTAGTGTGTGTGTGTGTGTGTGTGTGTGTGTGTGTGTGTGTGTGTGTGTGTGTGTGTGTGTGTGTGTGTGCCTTTATGTAGTGGTGTGTTGTGTGTGTGTGTGTGTGTGTGTGTGTGTGTGTGTGTGTGTGTGTGTGTGTGTGTTGGTGACTCTGCATTTGTTCTTTTTTTTCTAATTCCCAGTTTGTCATTGTAAATATCTGTGCGTGCGCGCGTGTCTGTTACAGTGTGTTACTGATTTGACTGCACATGTCATTGTCAGTGAAGAAATGTGTACGCGGGCGACTGATTTTCCACCCCCGGGACCCCTGCAGCAGCAACAGGTACGCGACAGCCCGGCGCGCGAGTATGATCAAAGGTGTCGCGTGCGTCATTTTCGAAATTTGACGCGAGGATGTTCGCGGGCGTCCCGGTGACTGAAGGCCTGATTTCTGAAAAAAAAAAATCAATTCATGAGGGATGTGTAAACACTGGTTTTGTACCAGTTTGCCGGTGATATATCTACAACATCTGTAGGACATGTATGAAATTATGTATTGATTGTTCTTTAAAAGTCCCCCCCGATTTTTTCTTTGGACAAAAAGAGAGAGAGAGAGAAGAGAGGCGAGAGAGAGAAGAGGAGAGAGAGAGGAGAGAGAGAGAAAGAGAGAGAGAGAGAATGAGAGAAAGGAGACAACTAAGAGACAGAGGGGGGGTGGGGAGTAGGTCACCAGAGAGCAGGAGGGGACCGGAAGAGAGGGGAGGGGGGACAGGGAGGAGAGAAGAGACGAGGGGGGGTGGGGAGAGAGTGGGAGGGAGAGACAGACAGATACAGACAATACAGAGAGACAGACAGACAGACAGAGACAGAAGGACATAATAAAACGAAAGACAGACAGACAGAACCACAGACTTGACAAAGTCCGAAGAAGAAACGTGTCACCAACCCAGACCTGAAACTCACCTGGCTGTGTCTTGGCCGTCCTTGGACCTGCTGCCAACAGCTCTTGCTCTCCTCTATGTCTGTCTCTCTGTCTCTGCCTCTGCTGCATCCGAAATGTTTGGGCTGGACAGAACAGATACCTGGTTCCTTAATCCCCGGGTTGATAAACTATAAGTGAATCTGCCTCTGTCCCCTGTTTCCGAAAAATGTAGGTTTGACAGAATAGCTAGCTAACCTGATTCCTACATCTTCGGGTTGATAAACTATTAAAAAAAAAAAAAAAAAAAAAACCGAACAGTGTCCATTCCTCATTTGTTCCTCTAGATGCATTTTTAGTTTTTCCTCTAGATGCCATTATTTTTTTTTTCACATTGAGTAGGAGAGAGAGAGAGAGAGAGGAGGGGGGGGGGGGGGTTAAAAAGAAAATAACCGTCGTGCGCATTAGTGTAGCTTTGCAGAAAAAATGACTAAATGAATGAATGAATGAATGAATGTTGTGTTGTGTGTGTGTGGTGTGTTGTGTGTGTGTGTGTGTGTGTGGTGTGTGTTTGGTGTGTGTGTGTGTGTGTGTGGTGTGTGTGTGTGTGTGTGCGCGCGCGCGTGCGCGCGCGTTGCGTGTTTGTGTGTGTTGTGTGTGTGTGTGTGTGTGTGTGTGTGTTGTGTGTGTTGTGTGTGTTTGTGTTTGTGTGTTTGTGTTTCTGTCTGTCTGTCTTGTTCTGTGTTGTGTGTTGTGTGTGAGGTGAGAGAGTATAGTGTTCACCGCCTCGTTACAAGATCAAAACAAAACAAAACACAAAGGAAAAAAAGAAAAGTGTTCATGTCATAGTCAGAAATTGTGTCTGGAAATGAGAGGAATCGAGGTTCCATAACAAGACAGAACATGATTCACAACTGCAGAGCAACAGGGACGACAAGGAAGCAAGAAAAAGAAGTGTTTCCTCGCGAAGAACTTAAAAAAATGTTGGAGAGCTGTTTGTACTGAAAGGGGTCCCTAAAGTCCCCCCCCCCCCCCCCCCCCCCCCCCCCCCCCCCACACACACACACACACACACACACACCATTAAAAGAGTACGTAGAATTCCTGAACATCGATGATCCGAAGGAGGTCAGTATTTCTGTAGTATCAATCATGTAACTCGTCAATGTCGACCGAATACAGCAGGTTTCACTGGCAGAATGCTGAACTGAATAGGCGCAGTTACTGTACGGTAAATGAGGGGGTACAGGGAGGGGGGGGGAGGGGCTGGGGGGGGGAAACGAGAGATGGGAAAGGTGTCCAGACACAGCTTGCCCCATTTTCCCC
>JADBJO010001105.1:62500-72500 GCA_016801955.1 Conus betulinus
AAAATGAAAAGTTAAAACACACACACACACACACACACACACACACACACACACACACACACACACACACACACAAGCAAAAACAAAAACGAGCGACATGCAAACTGAATGGAAAAGTAAAATATGACTGCAAAACAAAAGAAGTATGAAAACAGAAAATACTTGTCATGTAGTAGACGAACACATCATTCCCCTCCCTTCACTCTCCCTCCCTCGCCCCCTCTTCGCCCTCAAACCTTCCCTCCCTAGATACAACAAGCAGCTATAAAACACACCCCCGTCCCCTTACCCCCCCCTCACTTCCATCTTCCCCCCTCTCTCTCTCTCTTTCTCTCTCTCTCTCTCTCTCTATCTCCTCTCTCTCTCTCTCTCTCTCTCTCTCTCTCTCTCGTTGTACTATCACTCGCGATTCTCTGTTCGGAGGTTTCTTGACAGGAGTTTGCACCCCCCACCCAAACTGACCATACGGGTCCTCAGATGAACTGGACGCCTCTACCTACTCCACATCTCACCTATACCCTACTCTATTATGGGAACGCCCCTTGCCTGCCACAACTCTCACCAACCACCTCGTGTCTGACTATGGGACGCCCCTTGCGGGATTCTTCTGTTCGGATACCTTCCTGCTTGACAGGAGTTTGCTACCCCCACCAAACTCCCCCTACACCAATACATCATGCCTGAACGTGGAACGCGCCTGCCTACCCTACCCCCCCCCCCTCACCTATACCCCTACTGCCCTATTATGGAACACCCCTTGCCTACCACACAACCCCCAACACCCCTCACCAATACCTTCCTGCCTGACAATGGGACGCCCCTTGCCTACCCCCCCCCCCCCCCTTACCAATACCTGTCACCACATGGAACGCCCCTTGCCTACCCCCCCCCCCCCCTCACCAATACCTTCCTGCCTGACAATGGAACGCCCCTTGCCTACCCCCCCCCCCCCCCCCCCCCCCCGTCACCAATACCTTCACTGCCTGACAATGGAACGCCCCTTGCCTACCCCCCCCCCCCCCTCCCTCACCACCATACCTTACTGTCTGACAATGGAACACCCCCTTGCCTACCCCCCCCCCCCCCCCTCCGTCACCAATACCTTCCTGCCTGACAATGGAACGCCCCTTGCCTACCCCCCCCCCCCCCCTCACCAATACCTTACTGCCTGACAATGAACGCCCCTTGGAACGCCCCTTGCCTACCCCCCCCCCCCCCCCACCAATACCAATCCTGCCTGCCTGACATGGAACGCCCCTTGCCTACCCCCCCCCCCCCCCCCCCCCCTCCGTCACCAATACCTTCCTGCCTGACAATGGAACTTCCTGCCCCTTGCTACCCCCCCCCCCCCCCCTCCATCACCAATACCTTTCCTGCCTGACATGGAACGCCCCTTGCCTACCCCCCCCCCCCCCCTCCGTCACCAATACCTTCCTGCCTGACAATGGAACGCCCCTTGCCTACCCCCCCCCCCCCCCTTCCGTCACCAATACCTTACTGCCTGACAATGGAACGCCCCTTGCCTACCCCCCCCCCCCCCCCCCCCCCTCACCAATACCTTCCTGTCTGACAATGGAACGCCCCTTGCCTACCCCCCCCCCCCCCCCCCCTCCAATACCTTCCTGTCTGACAATGGAACGCCCCTTGCCTACCCCCCCCCCCCCCCTCACCAATACCTTCCCCTGACAATGGAATGCCCCTTGCCTACCCCCCCCCCCCCCTCACCAATACCTTCCTGACTGACATGGAATGCCCCTTGCTACCCCCCCCCCCCCCCCCCTCACCAATACCTTCCTGTCTGACAATGGAACGCCGCCCCTTGCCTACCCCCCCCCCCCCCTCACCAATACCTTCCTGCCTGACAAATGGAACGCCCCTTGCCTACCCCCCCCCCCCCCCCTCACCAATACCTTCCTGTCTGACAATGGAACGCCCCTGCCTACCCCCCCCCCCCCCCTCACCAATACTTTCCTGTCTGACAATGGAATGCCCCTTGCCTACCCCCCCCCCCCCCCCCTCACCAATACCTTCCTGCCTGACAATGGAATGCCCCTTGCCTACCCCCCCCCCCCCTCACCAATACCTTCCTGCCTGACAATGGAATGCCCCTTGCCTACCAAACCTCTCACCAATACCCTCCTGCCTGACCGGTGGTGGTGGTGGTGGTGGTGGTGTGTGTTTGTGCGAAGGGGTGGGGTGGGGGGGGAGCAGTCCCACGCGCCACTGGAATGGAGAGGTTTTGAAAAATGACTCATAGCACTGACTTGTAAACTGTGGCCATCGAAATGCCAAAATGGGGTGGTGGTTAGCAGTCGCTTTGGTCATTTTCTTTCTTTTTTTGTCAGTGAGAGGCAGGAGAGAGGGAGGGGAGGGAGGGAGAGAGAGAGAGAGAGAGAGAGAGAGAGAGAGACAGAGAGAGAGAGAGAGAGAGAGAGGGAGGGGTGGGAGTAGGGTGGGGGTGGGGGCGAGAGACAGAAGCAGAGACAGACAGACAGACAGACAGACAGACGGGGAATGTACAAATGTCTCTATGAAGCAGCAGGTAATGTACTACAAACAGGTGGTCACGCACCACTGATCGCTGTGAGAATCTGGGGTGCAGCAGTCAGGCGTATCGTCAACAGGGGGGGTGGGGGGTCAGCCAGTGGACATGGGTGGACGACTGCAGCCCTTCACTGAACCCAGGATGTGGTGGGCAAAAAAAAATACTGTCTACATAATGTCGTCAGCACAGATGAAAGACAGCACGCCGTGCGTTTCCGGGCTAAACCAGCTTTCTACTATAGGCCTCAAGGGATACGAGGCAAATCCCTTTTTTTGCAGCCCCCTTCCTTCCCTCCCCCCTCCCCCCCCCCTCCGCCCCCCCCCCCCCCCCCCCCCCCCCCCCCCCCCCCCCCCCTTCATGTCGTTGACTGGTATTCTCACGGACACTACATCACGTTTCGTCCTCTCACGTCTCGCCCAAAACTTTTTTCCCCTCATGCGTCACACTGTTTCCTTTCCCAGAATTCAAACGTCTCCAGTGTCACGTGTCACCCAGATGTGGACGACGCATGGTTCGTCCCAAAGTGTTTGTTTTAGCTATGGGTAAAACAGTTTGGCGGCGTATGACAAAGAAGAGATGATATCCTTTCTGGCTTTGTGCGACCGCATTTTGTTTGCGCTGATGGTGAAGTTGATTCAGAAAACTGGGAACAAATAACAAGATGCAAAGCATATAAAACGTACTCCCAGTTTATCTTGAATACGTGTGAGATATTCCATAAAGAGGAAAAAACCGTTTGGGGCCGTTATAGCCGTTAGTAACGGCTATTCTGGTAAACATCGGCCATCATCTGTGACACCTAATGAACATGCCTACAAATTTTCAGAAAGATCGGCCAAGTACTTTCTGAGATTTTCTATAAAGATGAGAACTGTTATGGGCCATTATAGCTGTTAGTAACTGATATAACGGTAAAATAACACATCGGGCATGATTCGTGACCCATAATGAACATACCTACAAATTTTCAGAAAGATCGGCCGAGTACTTTCTGAGATATTCCATAAAAAGTAAAACCATTATGGGTCGTTATAGCCGTTAGTAACGGCTATAACGGTAAAACTAAAACATCAGACATCATAATGAACATACCTAAATTTAAAGAAAGATCGGTCAAGTACTTTCTAAGATATTCCATAAACAAGAAAACCCGTTAAGGGGCCGTTACAGCCGTTATTGACGGCTATTCTGGTAAACTAAAATATCGGGCATCATCCGTGACCCATAATGAACATACTTACAATTTTCAGAAAGATCGTACCAGAAGTTTTGCCTAGAGCGAGTGGAGCACATTTTGACCACGGACAGACACACTGACACACAGACCGCATTTCTTCGTTCCCATTGTAAAGTACTCCCTGTTCTATAAGAACTGGGGGTACGAACAGAAAAAAAAAAAAAAAATTGCTGACTCGAAGACCAGGTTTTATAAACTGTTTTCTCCGTTGAAGGGAAATCTTGAACTAGGCGGGGAACAGTAAACAGTAAATAACAAACAATTAGGGTAACTCTTGCTCTCATGGTGAAATAAATACACGCTCGTAACTCCAAACGAATGCTCCTTTACGACAGCAAATCGCCCAGCAGAATTTTCTGCCAGACGGACTCGGTGTCGTAAGCAGCATACGTGTGGAGTTCTGAGCGTCTTTCATCAGAGGAGAAAGAGTACCCTACTTGTTTCTCCGTTGTTCACCTCAGTGTCTGTTATACAACACACACCAACACGACAGGTCACCTGAATCACCCAGTTTGGTCAACCTTCCGCGCTGGTCACCCGCTGTAGAGCCTCAAGCCTACTTGTCTCTGTTCTAATGAGAGAGAGAGAGAGAGAGAGAGAGAGAGAGAGAGAGAGAGAGAGAGAGTGCGCGCGTGCGTGCGTGCGTGCCTGTGTGTGTGTGTGGGTGTGTGTGTGTGTGTGTGTGTGTGTGTGTGTGTGACACAACTAATGCACCTTGAATTTTACCTGATTTTGGGACAAAATGTGATGGATGTGTAAGGAGGAAGATAGACGAAGTGAACTTTAATTGTGTGAACGTGCTTAGGTAAAAACAAACAATCAAACAAACAAAAGCAAAACAACAAAACAAACAAAAAATGATGTCCAGGAATAAAACTCTCTCCGCAAGCACGCCAGTCAGTGAGCTAGAGACAATTGGAACCTGCTACCACAGAAGAGGTTGCCCTAGATTTCCACTTTACCTTCACGCGAGACGCTTGCCAAAATTCACACACACACACACACACACACACACACACACTCCTGTGTCCTGAGTAAAACCAAAATCAATCAACCGGACAGAACAGCCATGAAAATCTGGACAAACTTCAAGTTCAATGGTCCCCTACTTCGAACATTTACGGCCATTAAACCTGAGTTCTCTCCAGAAAAACAACAGCAGCAACAACAACAACAACAACAACAACAACAACACACACACACACACACACACACACACACACCGAAGGTTCTTGAAATGCCAGCTGAACACACATGATGTCTTATTTCCACTGTTTCAGCCAACCTCTCTTTCGAAGGGAAGTTATCGGATGAGGTTTTGAGGAAGAGGGGGGAGAGGAGGACGAGGAAGGGAGTGAGATGGGGGGAGGAGGGGGTGGACAGGGGTGGCGGGGGAGGGGGGGGTGGGGGTGAAGAGGGCCAAGTTTGGGTTTGCCCAAATCTAAGCCGTCATCATGTGCTCGACAGTATGCCTTCAACATTTCACTAACGACACACAAGTTGGTCTATTGCCACATAAACTTACCTGCTCATCATCAACGTTACCAGAACTGGATTAAGTCTCTTCGGCCAACGCGAATCGTTTTCGACACGGGAAAGACAGGATACTTCCTGGCAATGACCTGCACAGCTGCCATTACACACACACCACCACCACACACACAACCCTCTGTTCCACTTCCCGTCTCTCCACGCTGACCACGACAAGACTGTCCATTGCTGCACAGGTGTTTGTGGACCAAGTTCGTGTTTCACGTGCGTTGTTGTCTGTGTCTTGCCGGTCGGGAGATAATACTTGACGCTTCACGCACCAATCAAAGGACGTGATTAAAAGTTCCTACCAATCCGAGAACGTGAGTGGGATTGCGTACCAATCAGACAACTGAGGGAGAGAGAGAGAGAGAGAGAGAGAGAGAGAATGGCTGTAATTCAGTTTTGTAACTGACCATCCCAAGCGACAATGAAAAGAACTTTTTATTCAATGTACCGCATACAACGAAGTGCGTGTAAAATGTTCATTTTGCACTTTGGATATTTTTGAAAGGCAAGATGTTGCTTCTTTGTTGTCATCTGATGACAATGGTGTGATCAAGTCGGTTGCTAGGTTCATTGCAGAAGCAATGAAAATCAGACAGAGAAAAATTTGTAACAAAGGTATACTACAAAAGTACCAAATTTCGGAAAATACGAATTAAAACAGGTGGAGGAGTTCAGTAGAATAGTTATCGCGTGACTGAGTGAATGGTCGAATTAATCCATAATACTAAATTTTCCCTTTTTGTACATGTGTTGTGTTGTATTGTTGTTGTTGTTGTTATGTTGTTGTCGTTGTTGTTGTTGTAATGATAAAGGAGTAGTTGTGGCTACGAGGATATACTTGTGGCTACGAGGATATTCGAAGAGTATTTTGTACTTTGTTTGCTTATTTTGATTTGATTGATCATTGAAAATAACTGGGCTATATTGTTTGCAATAAAAAGGAAGAAGAATGTGTTATTGCCCTGTTACCCTCCTTGTCATAAGACCTTTTGGTAATGACAATAAACTATCAAAGTGTCAAAGTGTCAAAGTGACTATCCCCAGCAGTCTCACTATGACTACTGCTGGCTTTCCCAACTATTGCTCCTTTTGTCACCTTTTTTCCCAAGCCGTCTCCAAACTGAATCATTTCTGTATACTGACGTCATCACCATACCTGTCAACACTCAGGCAAGACTCCCCATATCAGTCGCAATGCAGGCCTCCCTTTTTTTCTTTAGACAGACATTTAGACAGACAGACACATGAACACAAATGTGTGAAAACATTCTTCAGCTTTCAATTTCCCGGTCCTTGCGCAATGAAATTTAAGAAGGGAGAAAAAAAAAAACCCCAAAAAACTGTCATTATGGTATTCCAGTAAACATAGTAAGTCGGCCCATTTTGACTTAAAACTCCGCGCCCAGCTAGCAGATTCGACGAAAAGTCTGCTAGTGTCAACACCATTGATATGCCAGTAATGTGTTGTGCAAGAGTGTGTAGAATGTTATGTCAACACCATTGATATGCCAGTAGTGTGTTGTACAGGTATGTAGAATGTCATGTCAACACCATTGATATGCCAGTAGTATGCTGTACAGGTGTGTAGAATATCAGGTCAACACTCCTGAAATGCCAGTGGTGTGTTGTGCAGGTGTGTAGATTGTCATGTAAACACCATCAACACGCAATCAATCTGTTGTGCAGGTGTGTAGATTGTCATGTCAACACCATCAACACGCAATCAATCTGTTGTGCAGGTGTGTTGAATGTCTTGTTGACACCGATGACATACTTGAAGCGTTGTACGGTGTGTTGGGTGTCAACACCAGTGTGATGCCAGAAATGTGTTGTATGGGTGTCTAAAACGTCAACCCAGTGTAATGCCAGAAATGTGTTGTATGGGTGTCTAAAAACGTCAACACCAGTGTAATGCAAAAAATGTGTTGTATAGGTGCCTAAAACGTCAACACCAGTGTAATGCAAAAAATGTGTTGTATAGGTGCCTAAAACGTCAACACCAGTGCAATGCAAAAAATGTGTTGTATAGGTGTCTAAAACGTCAACACCAGTGTAATGCAAAACATGTGTTGTATAGGTGTCTAAAACGTCAACACCAGTGTAATGCAAAACATGTGTTGTATAGGTGTCTAAAACGTCATGTAAACACCAGCGTAATGCCAGAAATGTGTTGTATAGGTTCCGAAAACGTTAAAACCAGTGTAATGTCAGAAAAGTGTTGTATGCATGCCTAAAACGTCAACACCAGTGTTATGCCAGAAATGTTTTGTATGGGTGGGTATCTAAAACGTCGTGTTCACACAGTATAAAGCCAGAAATGTGTGTTGTATAAGTGTCAAGAATGTCATGTTAATACCGGTGACATAACAGAAGGGCGAACTATGTGTCTTTCACCAAACGTTGTTTGGAGTGCAGTAGACCTTACAGTTGGAGGTACATGACAGGGTATTGGAGCTTCAGTGGCGGTTGTTCCTCTCTCTTTTAACCGGTATTCTTCAATCTATATGTGTCTGTCTGTCACTGTCTGCTATCTGTCTGTCTGTCCTTTTGTCTGTCTGTCTATCTGTATGTCTGTCTGTCTGTCTGTCTGTCTCTCTCTCCTCCCTCTCTCTCTCTCTCTCTCTCTCTCTCTCTCACTCACGCTCGTGCGCGTGCGCGCGTGTATGTGAGTGTGCGCGCGCGCAAGTGCGTGTGTGTGTGTATGTGTGTGTGTGTGTGTGTGTGTGTGTGTGTGTGTGTGTGTGTGTGTGTGTGTGTGTGTGTGTTGTTCCTCAATTTAACGTCTTCTCACTAAAAGTGATATCAGACAATATGTTAATGATGTGTGTGCTATGTGAACACGTGCTTATGAAAAGAATGGTGGAGGGATAGGAAAAGCATGTAGAACTTTGAATACTACTACGTGTAAAAAAAAAAAACAAAAAACAAAAAACCTACCAATTAAAGCAAAATGCCAACTGGATTGTGTAAGAAACTTTAACTAACTAATCTGAGAAACGTGTGTGTGTGTGTGTGTGTGTGTGTGTGTGTGTGTGTGTGTGTGTGTGTGTGTGTGTGTGCCTTGTATGTGTGTGTGTGGGTAATGGCCGTCAAATGTTCACGTGAAAGCTATATCGGATCAATACATATCTGCACGCATGTTATAGCAAACCTGTAATTTTATGTGTATGCTGTACATGTACACACATGTGTTTACACTGTACATTGGCCTATGATGTACATTGGAAGATGCTGCTGTGAGTCTATGTATGGACTTAGAACGCAAGGTCTGGCGCGTTCTAAACGAACATTTCTTGTTAGTATGTATGTCAGCACATCCACTGCACAGTATCACTTACCGACTTTCTGGGCATGTTGACGTGGAGGATACAATCCCAGAGATGATGCAGCTACAGCTATCCTTCCCCTAGCACACGACTCCAGTCTCAGCAACCGGCAACAGTGATCACTATTGAATCAGACCGTTTCTTCCACTCTCATGTAGATGTAGATCCATTCCTATTGTCTCACGTACAGAAAACACTCTTCGCGCGTTCCTCTGGAAGTGGTGAGATCTTCCGCCTTTTCCCCCCTCTCTCCCACAGCAGGGTTTTAATTATGTTCGTTTGTCCTTGACACAAATTCTCGTGAAAGGCTTCTTAGAAGGAATGTATCTAGTCTTTTTTTTTCACATTAGCATTTGTTGTCGCGAGGTGTGACAAGTCTTAATGAACGATTGTTCACCTCGCCTATATGCCTGGTTACAATCGTCATCAGTAGGATTATCTTGTCAACATAGTATCAAGTTTGATGATATAATTATCAATGATGATCAAGGTGTTCAGTTGCGAGTGGATGCCTACCTCTTTTTAGGAAACTCAAACAGCGAAAATTGTTCCGCTCTCTTCAAATTTTTCTTTTCGGTGTTGTACAATGGTTCTGAAGAAAAAAGAACCAAATCAAACTGAATCCGATCCAGTTGTCTGGTGCCAACGACAATAATCCTAATGGACTCTTCCGAAAGGATTATAAAATCATGTGACTCAAAACCTCGACGAGAATATCACTAATCCAACAACAATGTGCTTGACTGGGAAAAAATGAATTTGCCAACAACAAAAGAAAACAGAAAAAAAGGAAAAAAAAAATAACGGAAAAGAGTAAAATAGTAGAAAGAAACTACAAGAACAAAATCAACACATTGCTTAATTAAACTGGAATAAAATCCGATGCTAATAAATAAAAACATAGTAAAGTAACAATCGACCAAAAAAAAAAAAAAAAAAAATCAATGCGGTCACACACCGGTTTTGGACACAGAGGAAAAAACCAAACAAAACAAAACAATAAAAGGGAAGCAAGCAACCTGTAAAAGATCGACGATCACTAATTTGTCCCCGGCAGAATTCCAACCTCGGGTCTACGTCCTGCTGGCCACAGAGCCGGTCACAGGTCGTCTGCCTCGGGTCCATGCGGTTGTATTGTCCGTGCCAGCGACAGGAATGAGGTCAAATAGCAGCCAGTGAGAGAGAAGGGTAGGCTGCACTGCTATAGGCAGCCACAGTGAGTTGTCGTCCTTCCCTCTTCAGTCATCTGCTCTCGTTACTTTTCAATTTACGAAGAAAGAAGAGGGTGTGTGGAGGAGGGGGGAGGGCGGAGAAAGAGGTGGGGGAGGGGCGGAGGCGGGCGAGGGGCGGAAG
>JADBJO010001105.1:77500-87500 GCA_016801955.1 Conus betulinus
CCCCCGTTTCTCTTTGTCAACTAACAGCACTTATACTCCAGAATAAACTTCGCTAGGTTTTCCCCAATCTATTTCTTTTCTAATTTCGAGCTGTGTGTTTTGTAAAGGAGCTAGTCAAGGTCTTTACAAACTGAAATCAAGTCCGAGAATGTGTCGGACGAAAACGAGAGCAAGCGTCGGCATGCCATCTCCGGTCGTGTGACGACGACGCTTCTATCCCTGTGTTCTTCGACAGGTGAGTCACCATCAATTCTGAATCCGAAAAAACCGTGGGAGATTCTGGTGCCTCGTGGAAATACAAACTTAGTAACAATTAATTTCCGTTTCAAAATGTCAACAGTCATAATAATCTGCCCCGAAGACAAAACTGCATTACTTCTTTCTCATCAGCAACTCTTTTTAATTCATGGTGTTATTACCATTATTATTATCATTAATATCATTATTGTTATCATTGCTACTGCTATTGTTGTAATTGTTATTAGTGATGATCAGATATTAAGTGTTCCTCGGCCCAAACGTTATTTGTTTTTTGTTTGTGTTGGCAACTCCTGTGGGGTTTTTTTTTCTATACACACCGGCACGGGAGTTTTGCCACACATCCTCTCGTCTGGGTCACTCGGCTGTTTAGAGAAGCATGTCTTAAAACCCACTCCTCTCACCAGTTGGATGGGTTAAGGAGGCATGTGCTCAAAACCCATACCCTCTCTTCTGATTCACTGGATGGTTTAGAGAAACAAACGCCACTCCCCTCCCCAGCTTTACCCATACCCTTCTTCTGATCAATTGAATGTTTGGAGAAAACTCCCCCTCCCTTTAACCCATACCCCTCCTTCTGATCATTGAATGTTTAGAGACCTCCCCCCTCCCCTTCACCAATACCCTTAATTTTGATCAATTGAATGTTTAGAGAAAGCCTCCCCCTCTCCTTAACCCATACCCTTTGTTCTGATCGATTGAATGGTTTAAAGAAGCAACCCTTATCCCTCCCCTTAACATATACTCTTCCCTGCAATCAACTGAATGAATTATTAGAGAAGCAACTCTCATCCCTCCCCTTAGCCATCCGTCCCCTTACTTCTGATCACCTGAATTGTTCAGAGAAGCAACCCTTCCCCTTTCCCTTAACCCATACCCCTCCTTCTGACACACTCTCTCTTCCAACCAATTCAATGATGGTTTGTGAAGCACCCCCTCCCCTCCCAACTCGCACCCTCCTTCTGATCAAACCGATTGTCCAGAGAAGCCTCCTCCCCACCTCTCTTCTTCTGGTAAAGTCAATGGATGTTTCCAAACCCCTCCCTCCAAACCTCTACTGACCCTGGGCCCCCGGGCAAACAAATCAAGGGCTCAGTGGTCTGGTTAAATCAACAACAGAAAACCAAAAGCAGTCTGTACAAGCGCCGTGTATGTGCAGTTTATAAGGTAAAGCTCAAGCCATTTGAACACGCTGCGTCCGTACGACAAGATATAAGGTACAGGAACTCCACTTCTGCCTATCTACAGTCCAAAGAATAAAACAAGTGTATGACCTCTCCCTTACCTCCCCCACCTCATCCAGGAACACTTAATATGTCCATCCACCCATGCTTATTTCGTAAATCTCAGAAAACGCATTCTTCACCTGGCTACGTTTTGGATCTTGTAGTAGAGACACAATAAAAGGAAAATCTCCTAAAAACAGTTTCTAATACATACGGTCTTTTTTTTTTTCGACAACACCAACAAATGTTAAATTTCTGTTGCAATGACATCAAGCGAGTCAGATCATAAAGATGTGGCATGCGTGTTTTTCATACGACATACTCCACCACCACCACCCCCCTCCCGCTACAAAGAACAAGCTGAATGTTATGTAAGCCATGTGTGGATGATGTGTGTTGTCACTGTCAAAGTTCACTGGCAGCCATCTTGGGAACCTATCCGAACAGCCAGGACCAGTTATAACACAATCATACATACCAGCAGACACGGGTCGTGGTGTTTATCTTAGGGCCGCAGCAGACTCTAGCATCGTTCTTCAACACTGTCAAGGCAAATCACCATCGGCTTTGATAACCTATAGAGATCCCTCTGTCATCACTCGCAGGGCACATAACCTTCTGTTTCAATCATCTGCTGAAATTCCTCTGTCAAGGGAAATCGCCATACAGTTAACTGATCTACAGCAATCCTGTCAACACTGCTAAGGCAAATCACCACCAGTTTCAATCATCTGCAGCGATCCCTCTGTCACCACCAGTTTCAATCATCTGCAGCGATCCCTCTGTCATCACTCTCGGGGCAAATTACAATCTGGTTCAATCATCTACAGTAATCCCTCGGTCGACACACTGTCTCAGCAAACCACCGTCTGGTTAACTGATCTATAGCAATCCTGACAACACCAAGACAAATCGCCGTCTGGTTCAATCATCTACAGCAGTCCCTCTGTCAACACTGCCTAAGCAAATCACCATCTGTTCCAATCATCTACAGAAATCCCTCTATCACACTGTCTCAGCAAATCACCGTCAGATTAACTGATCTACAGCAATCCTTCTGACGACACTTAGACGAATCATCATCTGCTTCGATCATCTACAGAAATCCCTGTCAGCACTGTGAAGGCAAATCACCGACTGATTCAATCATCCACAGAAATCCCTCTGTAGACACTGTCAAGGCAAATCACCGTCTGGTTCAATCAAGGCAAATCACCATCTGGTTCAATCACCTGCAGCAGTCCCTCCGTCAGTCAGCCACAACAAGAGTCTGAACACACTGTGGATTGGGTCACTGATCCTATCTGTCCACTATCTGCGTTTCTGGGGACTGGGAAATTCAAACTGTAGCCTACTACCATCAGTACTGGAAGTGATCAGCAGACGCAGCAGCAATCATCTGAGTTACAGCAATAGAAGTTGTCGCATTATTTGTAACTGATATCAAAGTTGTTACAATACAACAGCAGCATGGTCGCAGCTGTCGCAGAAGAAACAGCAATTGCAGAAACAATTTTAGTAGAAGTAGTGAAAGTGATGTTAACATAGTGGTATCATCAGTAGTGGTCATCGTAGTACAAGTCGCTCTACTCCTAAAGCAATGAGCATGCTCGTCATAGCATAGCAGATGCAGCAGCAGTAGCAGCAGCAGCAGCAGCAGCAGAAGTGATAGAACCAGCCAGTCTCAGCGGAATGAAAACAAACAGGGCACAAGCAGCAATGATGAAAATAATCGTCACTGACGAAGGTGTCGACCTGATCTCAATCATAGCTTTCGCACACCCCTTTCTGCTGCTTTACCTCACTACTACAAGACACAGCACCCACCATCTTTCCAGGATCCTGAAGACCTCCCTTTTGTCAGTACCTACAACACACCAGCAGTACCATCTGTCTGGCTCTCAGACCGCGGCAAGGGAGAACCCAGCGCCACCACGTGGAGCGCTGATCTTCATGTCTAGGCCAAGTACAACAGACACGTATAGACATTACACAGTCGGCGGATGAAGGTGATCACCGACTGACCACTTTACTATCCTCCGTCATAATGTTAAAGACGGGATGCCCAAGTGATGGTACTGAAACAATGCAAGCTTTTTTTAAAAATGCCCCCCTCCCCCCACCCACCCAACATCCGCCTCTCTCAGAACAACAACAACAACAACAAAAGACCTATAATGTGCGCTACAAAACTGGTCTCAACGAAAACAAAACATTAAACCGAACCCTCCACAACAATTGGAGCAAATATTTGAAACACATTCAACCGTGTTTCAATTTGTGTATGTTTTTATATCACATTGTCCTGTGCAAAGAACAAAAAAAAAAAAAAAAAAAGAGAAAAAAGAAAAAGAAAAACATTGTGCATAAGCCTGAACCATCATACGAACTGTACAGCCTAGACCTCCCCCCCCCCCCCCCTTTTTTTTTTTTTTTCCTTTTCTCTGAACTTCACCTTTCTCATCCCCCATCCCACAACAAACAGATCTTGTATTGAGGGAACTCGGAACTCCCGATTGGTACTCAAGGTTGTGCACCACACAATGTTAACAGACAGCAAAGCAGATCTACCGACAGAGTAAATACGGAAACAGCTGTCTTCAAAACAAAACACGACGAAGAAACGGACACACCACGACTGGTTCATAACACGGTTTGTTCCCCTTCTAGCTACTTTTTGTGGCCGAGGTTACTTCTCAACAAACAATTATTGTTCCCGTCTTTGTGATCAGCCTCACGTCAAGAGCACGTCGTCGTCATTGTTGTCATCATCATGGCAACAACGTCATCATAGGATCATCATTTATTTTTGTCACACGTCTTCATCACAGATGGGCAAAACAGCGTGGAGAGAAAACGACAGAAGTTGTCTTCTCAGAACAAAAAAAATAAAAAATAAAAAAAATCAAAAGACACAGAGAGTAAACAGACCCGACCCGTCCCCTTCCCCCCCCTCCCCCCACCCCCCACTCCCGTCCCCAAAACACAAACATGACGTAAGGTAATAAAATGTACAAGTAACACATTTCCATGGCCATCTTAGAAGAGAGAGAGAGGGAGAAGGAGGGAAAGGGGCTTGTAAGTGAGAAGACAGTAACACAGAAACAAAATGCATATAAAGAAGAAAAAAAAAGAAAGAACCCTCCTCAAATCCAAACTGACAGGAATAAAGGAAACATGCAACATCCGAAATTGATCGAAATATAATAAGAAAAAATAATGGCAACAATACTTAATGACAAACGAAGCGATCCATTTGCTACTATCAACGTAATGGCTAATCTACGAATGTACTAAACGTGGACCCAGCCTCTGAAGGGAGGAGGAAGAAGAAAATAAAAATTCCGCACACTTACACACAAGTAAGTCCAAAAAATATATTAAAAAACACACAATTCCAGCCTTGACTAACTCGCACCAGTACGCATCAACTGGAAATGGAAACACGTACATTAGGGGTGGGTATCGACATGGGTCTGTGTTCCAGTGTGAAGATCCAGGCAAACCGTACATCAACAACGTGAAGAGGGACAGGGCGAGGACTGCCTCAGACACTAAGGTCAAAAGACTGTGCCTGTACTGTCTGCAAATCAGGGTGTCACGTGCACAGTGTTCACTGACGTCAGTCAGTGTCATTTAGACTCCCCCCATCACTGACCACACCAACGATAAAAAAGGACATTCTTTTTTGCACCACAACACGTACAAGATGGTTTGAAAATGCTGTTTATCTTGTATCAAAAATATCATACAGACTACATTTTCAGGACAGATCCTCAGAACGAGATGGAAGGTTAGAAACAAAAAAAATCGGAAACGTCCCTATAACCCCTACTCCCCTCTCACAGCTGATTAAGAGGAAAACGTCGACGTGCACCACAAACATTTCAGGACAGCGACAACCACACAGAAGGATGTGTGACCTCCCTTCTCCTACCTGACCACGTGAAGCCAGCACAAGTTCGGCTCGAGCTTCCTCCTCGTCGTTTTGTTGCCCTTCACAAAGGCAAGGCTTACACATGGGAGCTGACTCGAACTACAGTGTACGACCATCCAGAGGGACAGGTCACCCAACAAACCAAAGTGTGACAGATGTAGGAAAGGGCAAAACCAGTGGAATGGTGCCGCACGGTGGCCACGTGCTTTTCGCCTGGTGAACAGCGACCTGAATTTCAACTGTAAAATAATCGCTTGTGACAAGGACGTTCCACACGTCGTCCACATCAGTGACACGCTTGATGGTTCTGAAGGCGGCTCAACTCTCGCCAAAGCTCAAGACCTGGTCTCTCTGCAGCCCGCACCGAAAAGAGAGACCCCGTGCCACCTGGTGCAGTAGTGAGCCGGTGGTCAATGTCTGAAGGGACGACTGTCGCCGTGACGCAGCCCTGTCTGACGGTCAAGCGGCCACCACACATCTACACGTCCAGTCATGTATGAAGGGCGACCGTCACCACGATGCCGCCCTGTCTCACTGACCACTGACCTCTGGACAGTTCTGACGTCATTTCAAGGTGCCAGTCCATCCAGAAGAAAGTCAGGCATTGACTTCAAAAGAGACCCGACGTCATTTAAGGTTCAAAGTCCATCCAGAAACACAAAAAAAATCTGGTTCGGATATCCCAACCCCTAAGCTGGTTCCCTCGCCCGCCTACCACGACCTCTTTACCACCCCTTGCACTCAGAGCAAATGCAGCACAGCTAGCAGCCTTTTCATCAGATCTCTTGGGAAAAATAAACGAGAAACAAGAAAGTACGTAATAAAATCCACGGAAAAAAAGCAGTCTGAATCAATGCATAACAAAAGCATTTATTGTTCACTGTTTATTACACAATATGCATGTTATTACTGATTATGGAAAACAGTCTTATATCTTGAACAGATGTAACGTTATAAAGACAGCCCACACAGAAAGGAAAGAAACTGCATTTGCCTGCAAAACAAAAAAGCCAAAAATACGGATAGCCACATTGAAGATCATCAAAAACATAGAACAAATAAGAAATAAACACTGACACATAAACCAACAAATACATAAGAGTGAGAGAGAGAGAGAGAGAGAGAGAGAGAGAGAGAGAGAGAGAGAGAGAGAGAGAGAGAGAGAGAGAGGGAGGGAGAGAGAGAGGGAGAGGAGAGAGAGAAAAGGATGGGGAGAGATAATGAACATATCAGAACACGTTTCTGATTAAACCACTGAAGAAAAAAACACCAATTCAACACCCCCCCCCCCCTTCCCGAAACAAACATACAAGTGATCACACATCCTCATCATCCAACTTTATACACAATGACGTGTAAACCCCCCCCCCAACCCCCAGCAAAAAAAGAAAAAAGAAAAAAAAAAAAAGGAAGAAAATCAAAGGTAACACCTACAAATGAACAGACATCAAACTTTCAAATCCACTATCCAACACTATATGCTATATGCTTCCAGAAAACTTTCCAATTTAGTTGACTGGGTACAGGCATCTACACGAAACACACAGGTGTATGCCGTAAATTTGAAAGCATCAAAACATTTAGGAGGTAATCTGTTTTACATGACGTAACATGACGTGACGTAAAGTATAGTGACAACGGAGACAAACGGTGGTAATCTGAAAAGCCATGTTACAGATATATTTGACGGGAAAGCGATCCATTTCCCAGCCACAATATACAAGTCTTCACTACTCATCGTCATCAAGAACCAGTGGAATATTCATCGTTCTCCCACTGTCGTCGTAGTGAACTGTGCATGAACAACAACGTCAAATAACTCAAGAACAATTCATTAGCACAATCAATTGATACATTATTCATTTTAATCCAGAGAACACTTGAGCAGAAAAACCAAAGGTCTAACAATTCCTTCCACCGAATTATTGGCTACACTAACAGACCGGAAACGCGTACAGGACATGTGTCATCTGCCATAATCTGTAGCACACTGGTAGCAGATCCATCCCCAACCATACAGATTCCCTCTCAAACTTATCGCACACTTAATTCAAAAATCAAATCCGGTCCATCCACAGATATCAATGCGTATTTTCGTTCAAAACAAAAGACAGAAAACGCCGAACACCAGAAGGTACCGACTTCATAACTCTTACCGAGTTGAAATAGGGGTACACATTATGTTTTTTTTTCCCCAGCAAGTCAATAGAACATGTATGGGATTTTCATTTCAGCTTTAAAAAAAACTCATCTCGTATGTTATGTGTCGTTTATGGGGAAAACGGAGTGCTTATTTAGCTGAAACAAACTCATCTCCATCAAACATATAGAAAACGACCATGAGTACAGACGTGGATATATATCATCAGTGTGTGTGTTCTCGAGTTATCGCTTGGCCTCATCCTATGCCGTTAATGACCAAAAAACCGGTGCTTGTTGGACAATGTTCAAGACAATGTGTCAAGTTCAGAAAGTAGGTCAAACACGTTCCCTGTTAGGCTTAAGCTTGGCATGATGCAAGAATCCAGTAGACAGTGCCTTAAGCGATGCTAAGGCAGACTGTTCAATCTGGTGCAATGTACAGAGGAGCGGAAACGCAGAAAGACCGCAATGAGCAGCGGACCCCGACTAAAGCCTTTTCTTTCTCCAGGCTGGCATGGAAGCCTCCAACATGTCACACTGCCAGGCACACACACACTGATTTGCTCCAGCCAAGCTTAGGATGTTTGTGCTGCTGATGCTCTAAGGACAGATCCAAATAAACACGTTCCAAAACTCATCCGGGTTAGGGAGGAGAATGCAGGGAAGGAGGGGAAGGAGATGGGGCTGTCTGAGAAGAGTTACGGGGCTGGTGATGGAAGGAAGAGCCGTGCGAGCGAAGCCACAGGGTCTTCATCCTGTTGAAATCCAATCGTCACTAGAACAGCTCTTGGCGTGTGTGTGAACAAGCTGTTCCTGTCAACAGGCAACGGTGACTTGTCTTTGGTAATAATCCTTTCTTTGATGCAGACCTTTCCTACCCAACACCTCTGAACCAGTCCCCACGGGCCCTCGAACAACGACCACCACTACTTAGGGTAAATCTATACCGGTCCCTTACCTGCTGAAGTTCTATGCTGGCCCTCGCACGACAAAACTTGCCCACCTGCCCTGTCACCCTCCCCTTTTACATTCCTGGCTTTAAAAGTGGTCTGCTGCAATCTACAGACCCATTGTACACTTCCTGACACAGATCGTTATTGCCAAGGAAATGAAGAAGCAGCACCGACCACCAAAGAAAAACAAATCAACCACAGACAATTTGCCTCCTGTGGAGGTCTGAAAACAGCAATAGATTGCCTTCTGTACAGCTGAGGTCTAGACGACCCGAGGCGGCCAAACAAGGACGATGGACATAGGACTAAACCAGCTAGCCAAGCCCCAAAGCGCAGGCCATGGTTATCTGGTCAGTATGCTCTTCCATCAGGGGTCAGCATGGCTGACGGCTAACATTTCGTGGTGGAGATGGTCGATTGTGCTCACCAGCTCTTTAAGACGGAGCCACTGGGCTATCTTGAAGCTCTTGAACCGTTAGTCTGAGCAAGATCTCTTTACCACGACATGAAAACACGCGAATACGCCTCCTACACAGGTGAGAGAGAAGGGAGAAGAGAGAGAGAGAGAGAGAGAGAGAGAGAGAGAGAGAGAGAGAGAGCAAACGATCAAAAAGGCTGTAAGCTCCAGCACGTTTGACCGAAGCGGCGGATTAAAGAAGTGAACAGCTGCTAAACACTGCGACAACAAACACCAGACGAGGCCATCCTAATAAACACACAAAACACCACCAGCCTTCCACCCCAATTCCACCACCATTGTTGCCAAACTAGCATCAATCGTGGTCTTGACGGCATAACACATTAATGTGCGCTTACTGTTCAGACGTGGAAAACTGACAATTGTTGTACAACGTACAAGGCAGGCCATGATTATACCGTCTCTTTCATCACACACACTGATCATTTCAACAGTCAATAGCTCTGGATACACTGGGCAGAAACAGCAAAAAACAGATAGAACATTCGACAACAGTCATTTTGAACGTCATCTCAGAGAGCAGTGACATTCATGAGCGGTTCATTTTGTTACAACAAACATTCTTACTCATCGGGTTAACCAAATGACAATCGAGATATCATAAGAAAACATCTCATTCTTGCTTCTCATTCACTCGGTTAGGGCAAGAAAATAAATTGTACAGCGACTACGGGTGTCGTACTGGAAAACAGAAACTCTATACAAGTCCATTACCCAACTCTCCTCCAGTTTAGAATGGAACAAAAATCTAAACGCCATGACGTTCTGAAACCAAAATCAGCAGGAAAAAAATGTCGTGCATATGTTGTTTTTCTTTTCTTTTTTCTGTTTAATCACACATATCTCTCCCACCTAAAGAAAAAAACTGAAAGAAACATGAACTTCTCTCCTCTGCCCTCGCTAAATAGTAACACGCACACTCAGCCCCAAAGAGTCACACTGTCATCGTTTTGTTGGAAATGGAAATACAACGAACATTAAAGCATGAAGAAAAAAGACAGTGCTG
>JADBJO010001105.1:92500-125000 GCA_016801955.1 Conus betulinus
ATAAACCCTTTAAAACACACCTTCTAAAAACGCATAGGAAACTACATTCTTTCTTCCGTAAAATCTTAGATCAGATGAAAAATGTTAATACCTTTCAGAAATTCAACGATCACATCAGGTGGGACATCTCTGAACAGGGTTTTCATGGACTCTGCTGTAAAGTGTTCATGTCTCACATCGTGCAAGTCCAAACACTCTAAAAGAATATGTTTCACTGTGAGTGGAACATGACATGGAATGCACCACGGAGCTTCTTCACCTTTTAAAAGATAAGAATGGGCGTAAAAGGAGTGGCCTGTATGCAAACGGCACAGAACTCTTCCTTCTTTACGGCCGCCTCGAGAACATGGTAAAACTCCTTCAGGTTTGGACGGATTTTGTACCATTTTTTATCCGTCTGCAAGTCCCATTCTTCTTGCCAGAGGTCTTTGATATAAGCCTGTGTTGGTTTCAGGTCAGTGTGAGGGATTGGCAGTCTGCTCAACTCTCTCTTTGTGGCCCTCTTGGCATGTTGATCAACCATCTCCTTGCCTTGAATGCCCACATGGCTGGGAACCCAAGCAAAAACTATGTTGTATCCATCTGATTTCAGAGAGGTGTACAGTTCGAATACTTTCAACAGTTGAGGGTACTTGAGAGATGTAGTTATGTGTGTGCATGCACGCGCGCTGTGTGTGTGTGTGTGTGTGTGTGTGTGTGTGTGTGTGTGTGTGTGTGTGTGTGTATGAGTGTGTGTGTGAGAGAGAGAGAGAGAGAGAGAGAGAGAGAGAGAGAGAGAGAGAGAGAGACAGACAGACAGACAGACAGACAGGCAGACAAACGGATGGACGGAGGGACAGACACAGACATGGACAGACAGCTAGACTGTGAGACAGAGACAAAAGAACTGAAACGCACTCGGAGAGAGAGAGAGGCAGAATAATCTGTCGAGGTGGAAGTTGTGAGAAGCGAAAAGAGAGAGAGGCAGAATAATCTGTCGAGGTGGAAGTTGTAAGAAGCGAAAAAAAAAACCCCAAAACCAAAACATCGAGAGCAGCCAGACGCGTGTTTCCAGCCAGGCAACGAAAACAACTGAGCTTACAGCTCACAACAGGATATGACGTGCATTTCAAGGACGATCACTCTGCCAGTTCTGCCTGGATATGGGGGGGGGGGGGGGTATAGTTAGCTCCCTTACCCTGCCAACCGAATGTTACGACGCCCTCCATCACTTCAGTTTCAGCAAAAGACGTTTGGCTTGTTGGGCCTTCATGTCCACCCCTCCCCCCCCCCCCCTCTCTTCCTGATCATCAGTTTAAGCACAAAGTGTTGGGCCTGCTAGATCTCAATATTCCACCCCCCCCCCCCCCCCCCCCCCCCCCCTCCTTTTCTCCTGACCTTCAATTTCAGCACAAAGTATTCTTCCTGCCGGGCCTTTACGCCCCCCCCTCCTGCTTACCTTCAGTTTCAGCACGAAGTGTTTGGCCTGTTCGGCCTCCATGCCCCCTTGCTGCATCAGGATCTGCTCCAGGGTCTTGGTGACGTCATTGGCCATGGACACGTCACCGCAGACATAGAAATGGCCGCCTTTTTTGACAACCATCTCGTACGTCTGGTACGCATTTTTGAAGAGAATGTCTTGGACGTACACCTGGAGAAGGGAATGAACCAACCCATAAAGAAAGGGCATACATGCGCCTGTCAATAAAATGAAATAAAAATGAATCGATCGATAAAAGGTTTAATCACAAAGGAACGGAAGTGCCGTCCAAAAAAATGACATTTCCATCCTTTAGCTTTCAGGCACATATGCACTTTAAATGCACGTACGCTTGCACAGAAACCACCACACACATCTACACCCGCACATCCAAACACGGACACACATTCACACACGCGCGCACTCGAACACACAAGAGGACAAATCCTACCAGCGAGCAAAGTTCTTTTCCCCATTTCCTCTCTCAAGTGTTTTTTGCACGCATTCTCAGAAGCATGCGGGTGAATGTACTGGCAAACGAGTAACTGAGATACTGAGATAGAGAGAGAGAGAGAGAGAGAGAGAGAGAGAGAGAGAGAGAGAGAGAGAGAGAGAGAGAGAGAGAGAGAGAGAGATTGTGACAGACAGACAGACAGACCGGCAGACAGACAGACAGAGACAGAAACAGAGAGACAGACTGAGATTACAGGACGTAAAAATGGACGGAAACGTAGAAATAAACAAGAGGAAGTCTTGTCACATCTTCGACATCAGTTAGGAAGTTAATTTTTCCAAAAAAAAAAAAAAAAAAAAATCTAAATGATATCAAAGCAAACTGAACTATCGAAATGTGTTGTCAGTAATATTAAAGAAAAACTGACATGTCATTATGTTGACTTTTTCCATTTTCGGAGCAGTTTTACACTGTTTTTATTACCAAATAGGCATTTGAAGACGTGACGAAGTTTGTCCCCTAGCACAACTTCTTTCATTGTGTAATAACCCACAGACTGTTAGACACATGGTACACCAGGCCAATGCTCCTCCACCCCCTCCTCACAATCATCCCACCCCCACCCCACTCCATCCCACCGTCCCTGAGCTGACCTTGGGCTGGCGGGCTCTCTGGACAGGGCGATGTAGTATTCGGTCAGCACCTTCTCCGTCTTCATCTGACTCAACTCCTCCCCGTAGATGTTGTCCACGCTGGTCTGCCGGCACCCGAAGTACAGACGCATCTCCCCCCATCCCTGCTTCTCGCCGTCTGCAACACGCCACACCCGCCCTGCTTACCCACAAGGAAAGGGCTGGCCACCTCGCCGCCAATGTGATGACGACCAGTGACCACAGAAACGACTTAAAGACAACGACCAGACAATCCATAGCAACAACTTAATGACAACGATTACATTATCCATAGCAACAACTTGATGACAACGACCAAACTATCCATAGCAACGACTTGGTGACAACGATTAGACCTATAACAGCAACGACTTAATGACAACGACCAGCCAATCAACAGCAACAACTTAATGACGACGACCAGACTATCCATAGAAATGACTTAATGACGATGGCCAGGCCGTCCACACAAACGACTAACAGACGGCGCTAGGCTGAAGTCACTGCCGTTTCCCCGACATACCTGGTTTCTGATTTTACATTTATATCCAATGGAATTAGCAATTTTCAAAGACACGTATATAATAGCAACGTCACACAGCTGATCATCACATCTTGTTGACACGATGACTTACAAATTTAGATTGGTAACATTTTCTCCAAAACATAACCTATGATTTGAAATCAGGAGTGTCATCCAATATGCCGCCATCTTTCTTAAGCACGCAAGCCAGCATGCTCCCCGTATCTAGACAACTCTCGCTGGGGGACCGCAAAGAAACCGCCCACTCTCAACAAACTGACCAGGATCAAGTCATCTAGTACATATACAACATATCCCTCAACCTCTCCAGGTAAACAAGACAATGTTGAGACATGCCTTATGTACCTGGAGACAAACTCGCATGCAACACAAAGATGGTCATGCACTGGATCGGCCGATTTCCATCTGTTACTGTGGGAAAACGACATGCCAAGTTTTAAGACTTTCCCATACAATTTTGAATTCCGTTAAGGTCTAATAATGAATACTGATTTCGAATGCATTTGCTGGAAGTTAAACCTGAGAGAAACGAGGTGAACATTTTTTTCAATAAAATGCTGAAACATGGTTAAACAAGAAAATGAGCCCTCTCTTCTTTTTGTGCAACTCTTTGATTTTCACACAATAATGTCTATTTCTTTTAAAAAGCTCTAAACATTCAATTTTGCAACAAACAAAAAAGAAAACATCACAGAGACTGATGATTTGATCATACTCATCATACTTGTTAAACCAAGACCATGAAAAGTGCCCTTGCTTTTTTTCCGAAGGAAAACTGATGGGAGACATTTCCACGACACTAGGAAAACAAATCCTACTCTCCAAAGAAAAACAACCGACCAAAATAAATAAATGAATAAAGAAACGTCTACGACTGCGGAAATTTGGGTCAAAAGTCTTGTGGCGACAGGTCCATGGGGTCTGTTTTGGATGTGCAAGGTGGCCATTTCTAAAAAGGCGGCAGCTACCCGCGATGCCGTTGTTTCCTGAACGCAGATGGTCCGCACAGTTGGATCAGACCAAGTGCCAAAAAAAATCTCTGTGATCAACAGCAATGAAGGGCCTCTTTCAACAGCTGCTTCATGACGATCAGATCAGCTCGCTGCGGGCGTCTATTAAGGGCATTGTCATGGAACGAACTGGGTGTGGCAGTGAACTGGGAGCCAGAAGTGCCTGACGAGAGAGCAATGCTACTGACAAGGTGTGGGGTAAATTCTTCAATGCTCAAGTCTCCTGACCAGGACGAGTGTTCACGCTGATGTCAGCAGGACGTGGTTTTTTTTATCCTACTGCTCTGATCAAAGGAGTTTGTCAGACAGCAGCAGTTAACCAAGAACTATTGCCTTACTGCTTCACATGTGACATTACCACAGTCCCAAACGCTGATAATAAAACCGTTTTGATTGAACTACATAACAGCCAGTTTTTCAAGAGCCCAGGATTTTGGCGTCTCAAACATTCCTGTTTGCAAGACATGATTTTGCAACAACGTATGAATGAAATACCAGATGAATATCTTGTGGAAACAACCAGCGAACATGTACTAACCCAACAGAGGTATGGGAGTTTTGTAAAATCAAAATAAGAGTTTTGTATATAAAGTATAAAGCTTACACAAAGAAAAAGTCAAGTCAAGTCAAGAACACTTTATCATCTCCTAAAAGAAATTAAGCATGGCCATACACACATGTCTATGGACCTGTAGAACTGTCGGCAGCAACGTTCACAGTTTTTTTTTTTTTTAGAGTGACACGACATTCATACAATTTATTTAACTGCTCTTATTTTTTGTCATATAATCTTTCCACAAGTATTCAACACTTTGTTTAAAATGTTTTTCTTTTTCACGCTAAGAAGTCGAAAGCAGCATAGAAAGCGAAAGGGAAGCACTATTTCTACAAAACAACGATGAAACATATTTAAGATGTCCTTTTTAACAGCAAGAAACCGACGTTTCTGAAGACAGTATATTCTAGATTGGTATTTTTTGTTGATGAATTGAGTATTTGCATTAAAATTCAGTTTTTCGTCTAAAATAGTACCCTGATACTTACATTCGCTTACAAATTCCACTTTCCTGTTCTCAATTTACAAGTGAGGGATAGGAGCTGGGTTTCTTTGAAAATCAACTACCATCTCCGTCGTCTTACTAACATTCAAATCAAGACAGTTTTGTTTCCACCATGTACAAAAATCATTCCATCTCTTGAAAATAATTGGTATCTGAATTTGACAGGTCTTCTAAAGCATAATCATCTGAGTGCTTTATGGCACGAGTGACAGAAGAACCAGTACATCATTTCTATAAAGAGTAAAGGGTACAGGGGAGAGAACGGTGCCTTGAGGTGTACCAGTAAATGTGGTTCTTGCTGATGAATATTTTCCCTCAAAGCGTACGCACTGTAACCTGTAGACTATAAAAAGTACTGGAATTACAATGTGGGTTAAACAAAATGGAAAAAGAGGTAATAAGTGATTTAATTGCTCTTCAAACGCAACGGGAAATGTTTCAGGTGAGGCAGCAATTAGAAATATTATCAGTTGAGAAAGCAAGGGGTGCACAGATTAGAGCACGTATAAAGAAACGGTTAGAGCAACAGGAAAAAACACAAAGTATTTCTTAAACTTAGAAAAGGTAAGGGGTAAGAAAAAAGTAATCACAAGAATACAAACAACAGACGGCGAAGTCATAACCAATCAAATGAAGATACTGGAAGAAGAACTCATTACTATTCAAAGTTGTATATCCAGAGCACGGACACAGAAAATATACAGGAAACTATGAATAACATCACTGCAGATGTACAACTCCCTACTCCAAATGGTGAGGACGCTGCTCTTTGTGAAGCATTAATATGATAATGTAGAGGAAGCAAGCTCTGCGTTAAAAACAATGGAAAATGGTTCCTCTCCTGGCAGCGACGGTTTAACTGTAGAATTCATGAAATTCTTTTGGAGCAAAATTCAAACGCTGTTAACATCCTGTTACAACGAGTCTTTGAAAAAAGATAACTGTGGTATACACAAAAACAAGGCATGATAATTCTTAGTAACTGGAGACCAATCACACCCTCAAACACTGATTATGAAATGTTAGCAAAAGCGTTTGGCAGGAAGATTAGGCCAAGCATTATCAAAATTGATAAATGAAGACGAAGTCGGATATCTTAAAGTCGTCGGAGACAGCAACAGTTATCAGAACAATCGATGATGTCAGTTAATACTTAAATCACACAAACAAAGCTGGTTATTTTTTAGGTCTAGATCACTCAAAAGCCTTTGACTCAATATCACTTAATTTCATGTTAAACGCGTTCCAATTCCTCGGTTTTGACTAACATTTTATCAAATGGATAATAACTGTCTATAGCAATACTTCCAGTAGCGTAAACCATATAAGATGGATATTCTTACAATTTCCGGTAACATGTGGAATCAGGCAAGGATGTCCGTTTTCTCCCTCCCCTTGCTTTTATACTGTCAGTTGAGTTGCTTACGGCTAAAATTAGAACAGTAGTATAAACGGAATAAGTTTACCAAAGTGTAATCAGAACAGACAACAAATTGAACAACTCAAACTACAGCAACTTGCTGACAATACGACACTTTTCTACAAAACAAAGGAGACATTCATGATTGTGCATGCCTCTTCGACTTTCACAGAATTCTCAAAATTTTCGGGTCTTTTGTTGAATTATACGAAAACCAAAGCGATGCAGACTGATATTTCTAACCATGAAGAAAAACACACCATTTGAACTTACAGACAAAATCAAGATGCTCGGAATATTCTTCTAAAACAATACATGAGCCCGGTACATTGACGAGAACTGGATAAAATGCACTGTCTTATATAATTATTAAGTCGTAGAGATTTTAGTATACATGGATAAAAAGTTACAGTAAAAAGCATCTTAGTAAGCCGGTTTATATTCGTAATACTGACTAGTCAATTGGACTGCCAGAAAAAATTCTCACGGAGATAAATCAAAACGATATAAATTCATTTAGCACAGGCAGTGCTCAAATAAACACATATTCGAAAAGATCAAGAGAAAAAGTGATGGAAAACAGTTTTGAGCACGGTGGCCCTGAAATGATCAACATCAGCCAACGACAAACGTGTGTTTATTTTCAATGGATAGGTAAACTGTGCATGTCAGAGGATGATTACTCGAGTCTTATTCCCATGTCGTATTACCACCCAGTAGCAAGCGGCGGCAACCTAATATATGAAACAAGCTGTAAGCCATTGGAAATGCAGTGAGCTGTTGGACAAATTAAAAGCAAATTCTGGGGAAAAGTTCTTCGCACTTACCTCGATACCGAAACGCTAAATACAATGAAAAAAAGTACAAATAATTTTTAAACATCGACTAATATGGAATAACAGGTTAATACAATGCAAAAATCATTCCCTCTTTTTCCCTGCTTGGAAAAATAGTGGAACAGAGAGAACAGAAGATTTAATAAAACTAGATGAATCCAGACTTCTAAACATAAAAATACTTTCAATACAAAATAGACCAAATCCAGACATTACTATATTCGAACTAAACGCAGTAACTAACATTCACCCAAAGCGATAGAAAAAAGGATTAGTCCGAAAAACGGAACGATTAATTCGGAATACACAGAACAAGCTGAAGTATACAATTTCTGCACCAAACAAAGAACATTCTACACCTTTTACGTAATAAAACGAAAGGAGGCAAAGATATAAAGCCATGTGTGTTATCGGCTTCTGAGAAAGAAAAGTAAACACTGAAGTCGATGAAAATGTATGGACACTCCCTAATGCTGCAACAAAGGAAGTTCAAGTACAGGAATTACGATGGAAAGTAATGCACATCATCTACCAAACAAACATAATACTACACAAAATGATGCTAGTAGATGATATCAGATGCTCCATCTGTAGGGATGAAGTGGATTGTATCGAACATTTCTTTTGCGAATGCACGCCCCGTTTCTGTTTTCTTGAAAAAAAAAAACGTTATAAATGTGTTATATTCCAACTGGGGGGGGGGGGGGGGGGGGGGGGGGGGGGGGGGGGGGGGACCCCCACGTCTCCTGACTCAGCGGCCCGATGCGCCGTTAGGAGGTTCACTGGGCCCTGGGACACCGCATGAAGAAAGGTGGGAACCTGCCCCTTCCTTCACACCGCCTAAACCTTCACTAAACTGATCCAGAAGCCCAGTCACTACTGGGTAGACCGAGAGGATTTTCAATCCGCAACAAATCCGACTGGCAGATTCGAACACACGATGTTTGACCGTTAGCCCCCTGGGCAGGTGAAAAAAGCAAAATTAAAACGAAATCAAATCGAAAAAAGAAAAAAAAAAAAAAAAAAAAAAAAAAACTAACTAGCAAAACCAGGCACCCACAGGGAATGTACGGAATAACCCAGACCCAACCCCAAGTGGCGGAGTACATACGTGTGGGCACGGCGTTCATCTCGCGGTCGATCTTGCGCTGCTGCCAGAAACTCCTGAAGGGCGCTATGCCTGTTCCGGGACCCACCATGATGACGGGCAGCGTCTGGTCTTCTGGCAGGCGGAAAGCAGGGGCCCTGAACAGGCATAGTAAAAACAGGCAACCTTCAAGAAGGGTGTACTGAACAGCAGTAGTTTGAACAACGATAATGCACCGCAATTTTCATCGTATGAGAGAGAGAGAGAGAGAGAGAGAGAGAGAGAGAGAGAGAGAGAGAGAGAGAGAGAGAGAGAGAGAGAGACAGACAGACAGACAGACAGACGGACAGACAGACAGACAGATGAGCAAGGAGACAGAAGAAAAAAAAAATTTTAGAACGCATGAAATAGTCTATTAACTCCATAGACTAGACCAGGCAACAGCAAACCCCATCATACCAAACCCTCTATCTGTGTGTCTATCGACAGGTATATACATTATCGTAATGCAGACAAATTAGAGAGTGCATTGCACGTGGCACACGTGAACCGACACTCACGCTCGAACTGTGCAGGGAATGATGGAGCCCAGGTCACAGCGGTTCAGCCACCCGGAACATACACCCTCGTGCACTGGACCCGTTCCATCTGGACACACACACACACACACACACACACACACACACACACACACATATATATATATATATATATATATATATATAGAGAGAGAGAGAGAGAGAGAGAGAGAGAGAGAGAGAGAGAGAGAGAGAGAGAGAGAGAGAGAGAGAGAGAGAGAGAGAGAGGAACTCAATACAGTAGGTGTATGTGTAGGCGTGTGTATGCGTGTGTGTGCGTGCATGCGTGCATGTATGCGTGTTTGTATTATATTTCTGGTTTCGACTTCTGTCCGTTACATACATACACCCTCCCCCCCCCCCCCCCCCCCAAGAATCCTGACTGGAAGGATATTAGTTTGAAATAGAAAGATGAAAACAATGGCAAGGCATGCATGTGCTACTACCATACTGGTCCCTTCAATTCTATCTACGAAACTGATAGTATTAAGTGACTCCTTATCTTGTAGGTCCCCCCACCCCGCCACCCCATTCAAGCGAACGTTACTGCTAGATTGTCGCTAAGGTTGCGAGCATTGTTGTTTTTTCTTTCTCCCCGGGATGATCGAATTACTATTGAATAAATCAATCAAACAGCAAACAAAAAAAACGGGGTTAAAAATGTATCGTCGGATACTGGTTCATGTGTTTTTCAACAGGTGACGAGTGTTTTCAGTGCGCCGTGGGGCGTACCGTAGGGTTCTGTCCAAAGCATGTGAACCTACTGAATTTGGGAAACTTGCTAAGGCAAGGCAGACTACAGCATGTATTACCTGCAATAAAAAAATCGACTTCGTTTGCTAGATGTCGCATATGACCTGTAGGAAAACTTAGGACGTGGGAGGTATTTTCTGCTGACAGTGGGTGAAGATGTAGTATTGTCGGAAATGATAAAAAAAAATATTAATGTTCATTTTTCTCTTTTGAAACTTGGCAGTAGTTCCTGCGTTATTCACAGATTCTATTATTATTATTTCTATTTGTATCTTATATTTTGAGCTGTGTGGTACTCACTGTTGGCACTATTCAAGAGCAAGACACATCCTTTATTCGTCCCCTCTGAGTTTGACCGTCCTCACTCTGCTGCTCTAAGTAAGCATGTACTGAATTCATCATTCCTTGTCCTGTTGATCTTAACTTACTACATCTTCGTATATGAATGACGCTGTCTGTTCTTTTGAGATTGACACTAAGGCACGGACATTTCTTGTTCATTCTTTTAGACAGTTAAATGGTATATCGCTGAACAATCAAGTAGGGGGGGAAACAAGTGCAGGTTAACAATTCTTCCATCATTATAATAATGACTTGGCAAATATTGAAATAAAAAAGGGGGAGGGGATTGAAGAAGTTAAATGGTACATGTCTGCTTTCTCACTACTGCTATCCATTTATAGACTCACACCTTTGCACGCACATTTTTTTTCTCATTCATCTAGAGCTCGATAGCATAAATCTTGAGTGGTCTGTGAAACAACAACAAAACAAATAATAAATAAAGGCTAAGGATTAAAGTCCCACGACCTAAGATGTAGTAATCTGTTGCACATTCACTGTGTCCAGGGCACGGCATAAAGGAAGGTGATGCCCATCTTACTCCTTCTGCCGCCCTGACCTGAACCAAGTACCTACTGACAGATGGGTGGAAAAACAGAAGCGTCAAGCCGTGAAAATCTGCCCACACGAGTTGCTCCCAGTTACCAGAGATCCGCATCTCATTTGATCTGCACTCCTCTGTGGCACTAAACCTGTCCCCCCCAAACCGAATTCTTTATTTGGAGATAGGCGCCACCTACTTTGTGTCCTGTACTTGACAACTGCAATGGTGGCATGGATCTCCCCGACGCACTCCATGGGCGAAGAGCTGATGCTGTAGAACCGCTGCTGCTGCAGCAGCGGAAGTTGCGTCATCAATAAAGATGGCGGCACTTTGAGCGAGGGGAACTGGTCCAGAACCTCCAGCAGGTTGGGGTACAGGTCATAGCGCCAGTCCTCGTAAGCTTTGGAATCCTGGACACACAGAAAGAACCAGTCACTACAACACACTGTGTACAGGCGGTCCCCAAACGTTCAGCAGGCACGGTGCAGGTCATAGCGCCAGTCCTTAGTAGCTTTGGAATCCTGGAACACAAGAAACAACGTCATTCCACACTGAACTGGGACTGCTCCCATACCTGCTAGGGTACAACTGGTATTAACCAGTCCTTGTAAACCGAGATCTTGCATATAGGGCACCTACTAAAACTGGTGGTTAAAACACCACGCTAAGATTAAGATGACCACCAGCTTGAACCCGATGTTCCACTCTGCCCGTCTGAAGGTGCTGTCGTTCTGGTAGTATGACTGCAATTTCAGGTCCCCGCTAAAGTTCCTTTGATGGCTATCCCCGTCGATCATACCATCCTGAGTATAGACGTGAAAGCTCTTCCAACCGATTGTCTTTAGGACACTCATATTCCTTTCTGGTATTCCATCCAGTTGGTCTGGTCAAGGCGGCCAAATTCAACATCGCATTACAGAAAAATCAAATCAGCTGAGACTAGGTTGTCTTACAAGGCTCTTTCCTTACGCACCCTTGATCCCTTTTAGCAAAAGAATGCTGCTCCCACCATTACCAACTATGATGTCTCAGAAAAGAGCAACTAGTTAACTGTGTGTGTGTGTGTGTGTGTGTGTGTGTGTGTGTGTGTGTGTGTAAGTGTGTGTGTGTGTGTGTGTGTGTGTGTGTGTGAGAGAGAGAGAGAGAGAGAGAGAGAGAGAGAGAGAGAGAGAGAGAGAAGAGAGAGAGAGAGAGAGAGAGAGCGTGTGTGTGTGTGTGTGTGTGTGTGTGTGTGTGTGATATGCGTGCAAGGCTTGCCCGTGCCCCCTACCCTAGCCAGAAGTTCGAGGCGCTGTTTGTCCTGGTCCCGGGTGGCCAGGGTGGCCAGCAGCTGAAGGAAGGCCTGGGAGGGCGGGGTGGACAGGTCCAGGAAATGGGTGAAGGCCGTCCGCATGGAACACACCGCCATCTTTTCGTACTGCGTCCAGTTCTTGGACGACCCTGCGCACGCAACGGAGAATGGAGGTATAACAATACAATAAGTATAAACGAGATCACAACACCGTATCATATACTGTATAGTATTACGCGATGTTCTTGATCGATGCTGGACGCATAACAAAGTACAACGATGAGGTGACAATGCCAGGCATCACAACTTTATCATACATCACATCTTGTAGTATTCTGTGCCGTCCCTGGATAATCCTGGTCACGCAAGGAGGGGAAGGGCACAGACAGGGAGACCATGCGAAGAGTACAACAAGGCATCATACACTGCCTCTAAGTTATTCTTCCGGATTGTGTCCCTTTGTCCAGAGGCCCCCCCCCCCCCCCCCCCGCCTCAAAGTACAATAATTGGGTGATAAAAAATGGTGCTCTGTATGATCTTTAGTCCTGATCTTCTACTGTATGCATTTCTTGGACATCACCGTCCACACTGGCATGGGGGAGGGTTGGGGGTATGCGGAAAAAGGGGGTACTATTGCATTACAATGACTGGGATGAGGACCATGCGCACCCACCAGAGTGTAAAAAGTCCACGGTCAAAATACCAGTGTGAAGGGGTCTATTGTCTGAGGACTTTCTGCTGTCAAGCTCGAGCTTCTTTCTGCCAAGGAGGTGTGAGACAACATCATGTACTGCATCTTCAGTCGTCTCCTAGGATCATGTTCAGTTTTTTTGAACGACGCTGAGGGGTTGGGGGGGGGGGGGGGGGGGGGGGGGGGGGGGGGGGGGGGGGGGGGGGGGGGGGGGGACAGAGATGGGATACACTAGCGTGACAACAGAAATACAGCATGATAATGATACACTCTTATCTTCAGTCATCTAGGACTGAGTTCACTTTTCGGAACAGCCTGGTCCGTAGAGAGTTCAATAAGCGGGAGGAGCGGAAGGGGCAGAAGATGAACTTCTTGAAAGTACTTTACAAGACAGTATAACATGACCTCACACACTGCATCACCAGTCCTCTTCTCGCACTGACATCAGTTCCTGGAAGGCCCACTTTAGTACGGGTGTAGCGGTGGAGTGGAGGTATAACCATAGGATCACGAGGCAATACATTACGGTATCACACCACGTTATGACTTGGCACCACGCGACCGATCCCAACTGCCCCCCCCCCCCCCCCCCCCCCCCCCTTCTTCTTCTTCTTCCCGTTGCCGCGAGTTCTTTAACACATGCGCTCAGTGCTTACCTTCACAGAAAATCACAGTTCATGGTCTCTCACTCTGACAAACTAAGGCACGCACTGTGGTTCAGGTCAGGTCAACACCCTTACCCAGGGCCGTGGAGGTCTCCTGCAGGAACTCCGTCTTCACCACCTGGTCTGGAGGCGGCGCGTTGTGCAGGCGTGACAAGATGGCGTCCACCAGGTCGGGCGGGTTGGCTGGAAAGATGCCCACGTGATCCCCCGGTGCGTACTGCAGCTCGGAAGAGTCTTGGGTGTTCAGCTTGGCCAGGATTGTCTGCCGTCTGCACGGAAAAGCCAGCTTCTTGTTTATGTTTACTGTCAACGCCTCAAGTTCCAGCTTTATAATTTTTCAAATCCTATTGCACCTTGGAAGGCCACCACGGCAATACCAGCAAACATACGACCTTCACATATTGTTCTCTCTCTCTCTCTCTCTCTCTCTCTCTCTCTCTCACTCTCACACACTCACACTCTCACACACACACACACACACACACACACACACACACACACACACACACACACACACACACACTCACACACTACCCTGATCCCACTTCTCCCATCCAGTCCAACAACACAGACAAAACTGCGTTCTCCAGAAATTAGCCAAAGATGAAATAAAGGTAGTAGAAAAAATATATTTGGATATTGATACTCTTTGGGCGCACATCGTATTTGACGAAAGTTGGTGTCCCTGCGGCATAGTCACATAACATAAAAAAACACCTTCAATTCTGTACGTATGGGGAAAAGCGTCATGGTGTGTTTTTGTAGCTCAGACTGCAGCGTGGACCACATAAAAGCTGAAAGTTTCGTAAAGGCAAAACCAATGCATATAGGCTGTACATCCAGGGATTAACCCCCGAACAAGGTTAGTCCCCGACACCTGTGTGATCAATGTCAAACCCTCTGTTCGCGATGTACGTGTCCATACATCTTTTTTCTTTTCATTTAAAACACAAAATACGTGGGGATTGGGGTCAAGTGTGAGAATGTTTTAGTTTACCGTTATAGCCATTACTAACGGCTGTAACGGCCTGTAACGGTTTTCCTTTTTTTATGGAATATCTCAGAAAATACTTGGCCGATCTTTCTGAAAATTAGCAGGTATGTTCACTATGGGTAACGAATGATGCCCGATTTTTTTTTACTTTACCGTTATAGCCATTACTAACGGCCATAACGTTTTTTTTTATATAGTTTTCTTTTTTTTTTTTTTTTAATAATATCTCAGAAAAAGTACTTTGGCCGATCTTTCTGAAAATGTGTAGGTATGTTCATTATGGGTCACGGATGATGCCTGACGTTTTAGTTTACCGTTATAGCCGTTAGTAACGGCTATAACGGCTATAACCGCCATAACGGTTTTTCTTTTTTTATGGAATGTCTCAGAAAGTATGTGACCGATCTCTCTGAAAATGTGTAGGTATGTTTCATATGGGTCACGGATTATGCCCGATGTTTTTAGTTTACCGTTATAGCCGTTACTAACGGCCCGACAATGGTTTTTCTTCTTTATGGAAAATCTCAGAAAGTACTTGGCCGACCTTTCTGAAAACTTGTAAGTATGTCCATCATAGGTCACAGATGATGGCCGATGTTTACCAGAATAGCCATTACTAACAGCTACACCAGCCCAAGACGTTTTTTTCCTCTTTATGGAATATCTCACGCGCATTCAGGATAAACTGGGAGTACGTTTACATGCTTTGCATCTTGTTCTTCTTATGGCACAGAGGTCGCTGACTGCAAAAGCAGTGTAGGACAAGCTAAGCTGATCAGTCTACAACAACAAAACAAAACAGAAAATAAAACAAAACAAAAACTAAACAATCGGAAAAAAACAACTAGCCGTGCACACTACTACAACACACTAACATGCAAAAAAAAAGCCTGTTGTTTGCAAGGAATATAGTGTACAGCCAAGAACAGGCGAATTAACCGTTGACCTTTCTCTCCACCGGAGAAGAATGTCAAACTGCTTTGCAGATGATGAATGGATGGAGAAGTCGGCGCACTCCTACTAAATGGGGGCTGGCTACTGCTAGTTCTTGGGTCGATCGTCCACGCTGTGTTATCTGTCTTTGGCATGACGTGGTCTGATGGAAATGGTATCGGCGCTCCAGTCCGTCGTACACAAACTGACTGGGGAAACTGTTTTTTTTTCTAAGCGTACGTAGTTTCGATTGGCTTTGTTTGGGGTGGGCCTTTTTTTGATATTGTCTCTCCCTTCCTTAAACTGTTGTTACTGGGATCCAGATGTAACTGAACAAAACATTGTTAAATCGTCGTCTTCTTTCTCGGCATTTTGCGGTCAGACGAAACCTGCTCATCGACATAATGTACGGTATTTCAGGTAAAACCGAGACGAGTGCTTTTGTGCGTAAGTGTGTGTGTGTGTGTGTGTGTGTGTGTGTGTGTGCGCGCGTGTGTGCGTGTGAGAGAGAGAGAGTGAGAGCGGGGGAGTGAGACAGCGAGCGATTGAGCAAGAGAGAGAGAGAGAGAGAGAGAGAGAGAGAGAGAGAGAGAGAGAGAGAGAGAGAGAGAGAGATCATTCAAAAACATTTCAGGAGACCAAAAAGATATCATGATGACAGATTAGAAAAGGGCATAGCAGACTGATGATTTCAATGTTCAAAATCTCAGTATATTGTTACCAGCCTGAAACAGCAACGAAAATAGCATTTGCTGTATAACAACAGAATAGAGTGTACAGACTTCCAACGAAGAATGCACACACACACACACACACACACACACACACACACACACACACACACACACACACAGACGCACACACACACAAAGCTCACACACACACTGACACACACACACACACACACACACACACACACACACACACACACACACACACACACACACACACACACACACACACACTGACACACAGACGCTCACACACACACACAGAGCTCACACACACACACTCGCTGACACACACACACACACACACACACACACACACACACACACACACACACACACACGCGCGCGCGCGCACACTTAGGACACTCAAACCCGCACAGACACAGACACACAGACAGACAGACAGACAGACACACACACACACACACACACACACACACAGACACACACACACACACACACACACACACACACACACACACACACACACACACACGCACACACACGCAGCAGCAGCAGCACTGACGTGGAATCGGCGCTCTGCAGGTGCAGCCGTTCGGCCAGCCTGCAGGGGATGACGTTCTTGCTGTGCAGCTGGCCCAGGGCCTGGCACACGTCGGCGTCCTTGGCGTTGTCCAGCGGAGTGATGCGGAAGCGGTTCGGAGTCCAGCTGTGGTCCGTGTTGGACAGCGCCCCCGTCGCCTCGCTGATGTTGACGTCGTCACCCAGACAGAACGTCTCGCACGCCGCCCTGTGAAGGCAAGGGGACAGTTGTCGAGTTGACGTGGAAACTATTCTTACTGCTACCGCTACTACCTACTGCTTCTACTACCAACCACAACAACAGCAGCAGCAGCAGCAGCAGCAGCTGCTGCTATTGCTGTTGTTGTTGCTGGACTGTGTTGGCGGTTTGAGCAGACGAGCATCCGTGCAAATCTGCCAGAATGACTTCTGAGTGGAAGCCTATCATTGAGATATACCAACGTTCGCAGAAAGAGAAGGTGAAGGATTTTAAGAGGATAAGGCGGAGGAGGAGAAGGGAAGGAGGAGGAGGAGAAGGGGAGGAAGCAGAAGGAGGAAGAGATGGTGAAGGATTTTAAGAGGGGGAGGAGGAGGAGAAGGGGAGGAGGGAGAAGGGGAGGAGGAGGAGGAGGAGGAGGAGGAGAGGAGAAGAGGAGGAGAAGAGAGAAGAAGAGAAGAGGAGGAGGAGGGAGGAGGAGGAGGAGGAGGAGGAAGTTGAGGAAGCAGAAGCAAAGAAAGAAAGAAAGAACGAAAAGGTATTTTAGGAACAGGAACAGGAGGAGAAGGAGACGACAAGAACTCGGTGACAGTAACGATGATCTCCAGGAGCCAGCGCCGTGCTGTGGGGGCGGGGCTTACCGTGAAGACAGCCTCAGCCCAGGTCCGGAAGGACTGCTCCTGCCCACACAGCTCGTCGCCCTCCGCTATGGGCTGATGCACTCCGCGCCCAGCTCGTTCAGGATCTTGTCCATGTAGTGACCGAAGGAGGCGAAGTGAGGGTAGGCCCGGGACCCCAGGGCAAACACCGAGTACCTGAAGGATGGGAGACAATCGCTCTCACATCATCATCATCATCCTCGTCAAACAGATGAGGGAAAAAAGAAAAAAAAAGATCATCAAAAAAAAAAATGAAAAAGAAAAACCGAAAACTGGACTGGGCACATTTTCTTCGCTTAATTTTCGGTGTCCTGTGCAGAAGGCTGCATTGAACAACAAAGCGATTTTGACAACAAGAAATGTGCAACACGGAGGCACAGCCACTCTGTCTATGTTTTAGATTCTACACGTGTATAATGGAACACTAGTAGCGAGTCACACAGTCACACATATATTATCTCTGTCAACGATTATTCACCAAACATATCAGTTTCTGTATAGCTGCGATGAAGAGAAGCAGAAAACTATGTTTTGATCAAGAAACCTCACAAAGACGACACAGACTTCCTTTCCCCTCCCTAGTAACCCTAAAAGCACGCAATCACAGAACTAAAATCGCTTCAGAGCCATACAAAACGTATGATTCTCCCCTCCACACACACCCACACATCCATCCACCCATCCACACGCGCACTCGTTTGACAACTTGTCTGTTTAAGCAATATTTCTCAGATATGAAGATAAGACATTACAACCATAAAAAAAACAGGACCGTTTTCACTTCTTTTGTACCATGTCATATTTTAGACATTTACTGATAAAATCAAATTAATCTCCCAAAAGAATCACACCCACACAGAGTCTGTCCTGTCTAGCAGTTTCGACGTTTCTACTGAGTAAACTTGTAGTCGATGATGACTGCATCCAAAATTTTACGAGAAATTTTCTGTGAAGAGCCAGCTTGTCCGAAGTCCTCCTCATCGTCAAACTAGTCCCCTTCAAGAGGCACGATAACGAACCCCTGACGTAGTCACTGTAGAAATGGCAAAGTGGGCCAACGACTCTGGGACCAATACAGACTACCTCATTCATCCATTTCCCCCTTATCATCTCCCTGGCTTTTCTCTCCCAGTTTTTTTTTTTTTTTACCACCGTCAATCGTGTCGTCGTCACAAGAATACCCTCACGACGATGATGGTGACAACGATAGCTTTGATGTCATTATCGATGACGGCTGATCACCTGATTCCTAGGGTTAGTGGAGTGACGAGGTGTAAATTGATTCACACACGTTTTTTCCTCGGAGCTGGAACATGTGAAGAATACCCATCTCTCTCTCTCTCTCTCTCTCTCTGTCTCTGTCTGTCTCTCTCTCTCTCTCTCTCTCTCTCCTCTCTGTCTGTCTCTCTCTCTCTCTCTGCTTTACCTGGCGTGATGTGGTCTATAGAGAGCACGGATCTGAGCTGCATTAATTCTGTAAACCGAAGGGTGACCACTGTGCCACTGTCTACCCGGCAGACGACTGGGTGGGCTTTTTCCACAGAGTTCAAACCTCTTTCCTGAATCTGCATTTTGGATTTAATGAAAAAAAAAAACTGAAAAAAAAAAAAAATTACTATTCCCGCCGAACGAAAGAAACAAACTACAAGACAAACACAACGTGTTACTACTACCTCTTTGGTCTTCTTCGGGTAAAAACAAACATTTCAAGACGATGCAAACGAAGAACGAACGATCACTTATCTCCTCAAAGTGGTTGCAAAACGCAATCGTCATAATGCGCCGTGTTTTGTCTTGCATTTTGTTTTGTTCCTTTTCGTTCGGAGGATAAGTTTGTTTTTTTTTTTTTCATGAAGTTTGTTTCAGTTTCTGCCTGCAGTCACACTCACTTTGAAACGTAATAATAATAATAATAATAATAATAATAATAATAATGATGATGATGATGATGATTACTTATATAGCGCCTATCCTCGGCAAGAGACCAAGCTCTAAGCACTTTAGAATCCACACTCGTTTACACAACGGGCTGCCTACCTGGGTAGTGCCGACTGAAGAGCTGCCAGATGACGCTCCATTCAGTAATGAGAGATGCCTTCTGCCTGAGAGGCATAACAACCCGCAACTCTACACAGCTGACTGACATAGGCCTACGCGTTGGTACCGTGAAGTGTCACGACAGACTCATAACAGTCTATTCTAACCACAGCCCGAACTCGTCAGCTATGACAAACTCCTATCCACAGTTCCAACACCATCTGTGTCAAGCGAGCGTTCATGCCCCTCTCGACACACGATAGACAGTCTACTGACGGGACAGCAGAGTTTCGATTAATTCGTTAAGCTTCTCTCCGATAATACCTTACCTCCTCTTCCAAGTTAACATGTGGCTACAACCCAAACTCTGGTCAGCTCTCGTCACTAGAGGTCGATCGCAACGGTACGTCTCCACTCGCAAGGATCTGTCCGTTTCTCGTCTATGAAAAGCGCTTGTGGTCCTCACACTGAAATCGCGCTTTAAAGGTGGATGGCGTGTGTGTGTGTGTGTGTGTGTGTGTGTGTGTGTTGTGTACCTGCGTGTGTGTGTAGGATCGTAAGCTATCCTCCCTCCCTCTGCACTCCCCTTCACCCGCCTCCGTTGTCCACCTTCAACCTACCTGACGTTGCCCAGCGGACCTGTTTCCATGGTGAGATTGTCGTCCTCGTTGGGCTCCTTGTCGTCGCGCGCGGCTGTCACGGTCGCTGGACACGCTCATGCGGATGTAGGAGGAGGAGGAAAAGTTGGCGCTGGGAGACACGACAAAAGGCCAGGGTTAGGGTTCAAATCTCCACTGAACTAGTCAAGTGTGTGTGTGTGTGTGTGTGTGTGTGTGTGTGTGTGTGTGTGTGTGTGTGCGTGTCTGTGTTTCTGGGGAAGGACTGGGCGAAGGTGACGCAGAAGGGTATACGGGACACAAGACGAGCACCAAGCATGTAACCATACTGTCCAGCAGACTGAAGCAGACCACAACGTTAATGAAACAAGCCTAACGTCAACACACATACAAACCAAGGTAAACAAAGTACCGCTTCGTTGATACACAGCGCGAAACAGACCGTGAATGTAGCGCAAAAAAAAAAAAAAAAAAAAAAAAAAAATTGTCTTCGTTTGACGTCATCAATGCCACTCTCGCGCTGACAACTCTCTGGACAGCATCGTTCGTTCTGCGTTATTTTCAGGTCTGTCATTTTGTGCCTCTTGAAAAAAAAATCTGTCGACAATTCGCAGGCTGTTTCGTTTCGAGTATGTGTTACTTTTCATCTTGTTGCTGTTGCTGTTGTTGTTGTTGTTGTTCCATTCTGTCCTGTTACTATCTAGTCTTGTCCAGCTCTGTTGCACGATTTCGAACGAGGACTTGGGTTCCAGTCTACACTGCACTGTGGGAGGCTTTTACCACAGTGGATGAGCAGAGGCTGGGGGAAAGACGAGAGATGCACGCACACATCCATTATTCCAAACGAGAGAGAGAGAGAGAGAGGAGGGGGGGGGGGGGGTAGGAGAAAGAGAGAGAGGGGGGGGGGGTTGCAGGAGAGGGCAGTAGAGAGACAAGAGAGGGGAGAGAGGAGGAGAGAGAGAGAGAGAGAGAGAGAGAGAGAGAGAGGGGGGGGGGGGGGGAGAGAAGAGAGGGTTCTGTGCACCAACTTGGCACTTGTCTACATTGCATGAATTCTAGCTTTGTCTCCCTCTCACACTCCGTTCTCACCCTAGCCCCTCCGTTTTCCCAATCCTTCTCGCCTCTTCAGTCTGGACTATACAGCGGTGGTATCGGAGCTGTGTGGTCAGTCTGACCGTTCTATGTTAATTCCAACATCTCTACGTTTGCATTTCCGCCGTTTCACGTTCCTGCAACGTTTTTACATTCCTGCACTCGTGGAAAATAGTTCTAGGTATGCGACATCACGAAAGTCTGGGACAATGAAAAAACATATCGCGCGCGCACGCACGCACACACACACGCACGCACGCACACGCGCACGCACGCACACACACATACACACACACGCTCACACACACACACACACACACACACACACACACACACACACTCACCACACCATCGTTTTCTTCTAATAAGCGACAGTTCAGACAAGCGCGCAAGATCAGTGTGCGTGCGCCACACTAACAACCTCTTATTACGAGGGAGTTCACACTTTCTGAATCAGTTAGTGTAGTATATTGATTAGCTCGTGATCATCACCTACAATGAAGAGACCAAGGATAAAGCAAACGAACTCATCAATAGTCTGAAGATTCGAGACATTTTCCGCTGAAATGGAAGAACGGATTTCAACTGAGGCAATGTTAACTGATACGTCATGACTGTCGTCATTTCACGGCAGAGGACCCGAGGTTTGTTGTGCTGTCCGTGGGTTGGTTGACCTCTACCATACTAAGACAAGGAAGAAAGGGGGAGGAAAAGTGCAGGGAAGTGTGACTTGGGGGTGGGGATGGATGGGGATGTGTGTGTGTGTGTGTGTGTGTGTGTGTGTGTGTGTGTGTGTGTGTGTGCGCGTGTGCGCGCGCGCGCACGCGTGCGTGCGTGCGTTTGTGTCTCCACGGAAATGGGGGGACACAAGACACTTACTTATCCCTAACAGTCCATTGTCTGGTGACCGATTTCTTTTTTTTTTTTTTTTTTTTTTTTTTTTGGACATAGAGGGAGGTCAGCCTGTATAATTGTTGTTGATTACCTCTTTACGTAGGTAGCCAACATCCGTCTTCGGTGGGAAGGGACACAAGTCCTTCCCAGAAAAAAAAAGATCAAAGAGTGCTGTGTCTGGAACTGACCAGGCTCGAGTCATTCTTCACGGACACGTGACAACTGTGTGACAACTCTTGGTATGCAGACCTCAGTGTTATGCTTCAATCAGACATTATAAAACGCTTGGCCAGGGCCATTAGCGCTTTTCTTTCATTTCATTATTTATGATCATCAAGTTTTTTCATGTTAACTCGCATTGCGGACGAATGGGTCTTTAGTCAAGTAGGCTATCTGGCATTTTATTCATTAATCACATTACGTTTATAATCCTGCTGAGTGAAACATGATTTCAGACAGAGAGCGTGTTGAGAGACGATTCCATGCGACGAAACAAAACTAAAAATCGCAGCTAAGCTTTCGAAAGCAGGATGATAATTTTAACGGGCTGTGAACATGTCGAAGTCCAGTTCTGGGGAGGTGGGGTTAAGGTGTGTGTGTGTGTGTGTGTGGAGGGGTAGGAGGATGGGGGTGGGGGAAGGGTATCTCGGAGGGTGGTGGGTGGGGGGAATGGGGGGGAGGGAGGTTATAATAGCATTGCTGTGCCCATTTTTTCCTCGCTTCATTTGGATCTGATAAGGTATTTTTTTTTTTTTTAAGCCGACATGCACTGGTTTCGACTTCGTTTTGCTCGGCTCCTGAAATACAGACATGAACGCAATACACGGAATAAAAACAGAATGCATTCACGGTTAACGTCTTAAACAGATCCTTATTCATTTCAAATCTTCTGTTTCATCAACTGAAAAAAAAAAATCAAGGAACTGCATAATCTTTAAACCTACTTGGACGTGGTCACAGCGTGTTTCGGGTAACTCGTGATAATTGTGTCTGGATCATACCATGATCATTCCATTCCACATGGATATGGACCTTGTGCCCCCTCGCTCACACACTTAACCAACCAATGGAATTGGCTGGCTTTTACCCACAATGCCAACATTTGATCGGTTTACAGCGAAGCTAATCTCTCTCTCTCTCTCTCTCTCTCTCTCTCTCTCTCTCTCTCTCTCTCTCTCTCTCTCTCTCTCTCTCTCTCTGTGTATGTATGTGTGTGTGTTTTGTTTTGTTTTACGTCTTTCCAATTATGTGATATTAGATGAGACAAAAAAAAAATCGGAGCCTGGAAAAAAGTTAACACAACGAGTCAAAAGAATTAACGTATCTACAGCTGTAACACAAAAGTAGAAAATCCACTTAATCAAAGAATAACAAAAAAAAAAAAAAAAAAAAAAAAAAAAAAACCCGAAACATATCTCTCTTCTGTCTCATCTCACCACTGACTATTATCTATTATAAGTATTTGCCAACTGGGCTTTTAGATGAGTGCAAAAAGAAAAGATATGTTTCACTTGCTGACAGGAAAAACATTTGAATAAGCTGTACAGACATATTTGGAATGAAATTTTTTTCATTACGTTACACGAAAGAATGTGATCAGTTGGATATGCTATGACCACATATACAATGTATATTTCTGACATACTGTGTTTTAAAACAATCCAATTTCCATATACAGATCAAGAGACTTATATGTCGTCTACGATAAATGTTTTGATCGTACTTACTTAACTTTTCATGAATATTTTTCATTTCATCGTGTAAACCAAAACACCCAGTTTCTCTTTCCATCAAATGAAAATTTGAAAATTGTACTTTTTCTGCCAAAGAATAGCACTCTCGCACCGACTTAGAGTAGTTAAAAAAAATGCGAATCTGAAGATCGTTTTGCTCCTCTCTTTGCTAGAACATCAACCATTTCATTACAATATAACCCACAGTGTGTGTGTGCGTGCGTCCGTGCGTCCATGCGTGCGTGCGCGCGCGGGCGTGTGTGTGTGTGTGTGTGTGTGTGTGTGTGTGTGTGTGTGTGTGTGTGTGTGTGTGTGTAAGCGCGCGCGCGCGCGCGTGTGTGTGTGTGTGTGTGTGTGTGTGTGTGTGTGTGTGTGTGTGTGTGTGTGTGTGTGGTGGTGTGGGTGTGTGTTGCGTCCGAGCACGACACAGAACTGAATAAATGACCTGAATGATAAACACGACAATACCTTTTCAGCGCAAATAAAACCATTAATGCAGATACAAAACCCTGCCACACTCACTATTTGGTCTAAAATAATACATGCATGACATACTATGTGAATATCAACAACAGCAGAATAGTGTTAACAGCGGAAAGTGGTATAGTAGTAACAACAGTAGCAACTGCAGCAGTAGAAATAATAATAATAATAACAATAATGATAATACGTGTAGTAGTAATAACAATAATAATAATAATAATGATAACAGAAATAGTATTAACAGTAGTAGAAGAAACGATGATAAGAACAATAGTAACAACAACAACAACAACAGTAACAGCCATAACAATAACTACAACGATGAACTACCATAAACAACCAATCAGAAACTCTAAGCAACCTTCATACTCTACCTGTTGATAGCAACTTTTGCACCACAAGAACGATTAGGCTATATACCTCTGACTTCCAATTATGGTATGCGTTCTCTTAGCACAGTAAAAGTCCCTCGTTTGTTAGGCACTGTTCATCTTAAACCAAACAATAAAGAGCGAGAAAGAAAGAGAAAGACAGAGAGAGAGACAGAGAGAGAGAGAGAGAGAGAGAGAGAGAGAGAGAGAGAGAGAGAGACAGAGAGACAGAGAGAGAGAGAGAGAGAAGGTAAAGAGGAAGCAGGGAGTGGGTGGGCTCACCTTCCAGACTTTTCCGGATGCTTCATTTCGTACAGCGCTTTGGCCAGCGACTGTCGACATACAACAACAAAGTTACCAAAGCGTTGACAGTTCCGCTACATGTCGTACAGTGCTTTATTTAGAGCTTGCTAGAAAAATCAAAACATGCAAACAAAACAAAACAAAACCCAAAATGAATCACAAAAGCACAGACACTGAACTGCTGAAAGGCCATTAACTGACAGCCGAATTGATCTGTTCAAATACAGTACGATCTCTAAACCACAACTTGAGGAGTTATAGCGCCTGCAGTTAACTTCATCATGGGAGGAAAAATATACACGACTTGGTCGTTATTTACTCTTTACTATTCTCTGCGTCATTCAGATTTTCTGTCCCACCATCTAGGAAGTGAAAAGAACGCAATAAAGTGGTTTTAGCTCCTAGCGTGCCTGTGTGACACTGACACGCTGACCCAGTCTGGGTTTACACTTGTGTTGGAGGGGTCGCCATAGGTCTGTGGGGTCAAGCTCCTGCCACAGCAGGCATATAAGATCAATGACACTGTTGATGCCTCCTTGTTGCCTAAGCGCCGCCTAAGTGCTGTCAGTGTCTCTGTTGTTGAGGCCAATGTGGTTTGCCCATATGTGAACTGAGCAAAACCGCATTAGTTCGTAATGTGTTCACTCCGGAAGCTGCCATTTCACTGGTCACCTCCCCTGGTTCCACGTCGCCTTGACAAGTGTCAATCACTCCTTACTGGTCGGTCTTCACAGGAAACTGCTCCTCTTCAACGAATTGGAAAAAACTGCTGTCTGCTTGATTTTTTCGGAAGTTCACAGAAAGATCATGTCATTTCATTACTGATTTAACTTCACTGGCTGCCAGTTGATTTCATTTCTGTGCTGGGCTTTCCGTCGTTTCGTTGGATTTCACCACCCGAATTCTCTTCCCCTCCCATCAGATCTATCAGTCCAGAAACTAAACTGAAATCCTCTGGCCAAGATCATCGCACTCTCAAGCACCCGTTACCTGGGGCCCCATGCCATCCTCTCTCAGAGACATTCAAACCTTGGATCTCTTTTAAAAACAGACTTTGGACTTACCCGTTTTGTGAAAACTATGAGCGCATTTATACCTTTGAGCTGAGCGCTCTGGGCTGTTCCTTGTGTACACTTCTACAATTGTCTAACGTTTTGTTTGAATGTATGCTTACAGCGCTTTGAGCCTACAGAATGTGGCATTACGCTATACACAATGATTGACGATGATGATGATGATCATGTGATGACGATGACGACGATGATGATGATGATGATGAAATTTTGATGACGACGATGAGATGATGATAATGATGATGATGATGAGGTGATGATGATGACGACGACGACGACGACGACGACGATGATGATGATGATGATGATGATGATGATGATGATGATGATGGTGATGATGATGAGGTGATGATGATGATGAAGGTGGTGATGATGATGATGACGACGTGATGTGATGATGATGATGATGATGATGATGATGATGATGATGAAGAGATGGGTGATGATGATAAAGGTGATGGTGACGACGACGATGATGATGAAGATGATGACGACAATGAAGATGATGATAACGACGACGACGATGATGATGACGGTAACAGCCAACGAGTTCAACACCATACCTCTCCGTTCTCTGGCGGGTCTCCGTTGCCAAAGGTGCTGGTCACCACCAGAACCAGGGATTCGTGTTCCAGAGAGATGACGTCATAGGAGTCCATGCACACCACCTAGAACGTCACACAGCGACGCACTTCTTTATTTCAGGGCGTTAGTGGTGATGTCATTACGGGGAAAAAAACTCACATCAATCTGACAGGGGCACGCATGCATGTCTTGCTTTGTCCAGGTGTGTCAGTGGCGATATCATTACGGGGCAAACCCCATCAGGTTAACTGGGATACAATGTCTTGCAGTTTGTTCTTAGTGTTTATGGTGATATCACTACAAGAAGAACATGTATTTTGACTATTGTTCAATATCAATTATCGTTCATATTTTTTACATCGGCATCGCTGTCAACTCGATACATTAATGAATCATTAAATTATGTATTGAGATCGAAACGATGTCTATTAACTGCTGATCTGTATCAGGAGTGTCTTTCTCTCAACTGTACGAGGTAAAAGTAACTGGGATAAGACAGACAGACAGACACGCGGACAGAAGCACAGACTGACGGACCTTAGCGTCGAAGGCGTGTTTGAAGATCTCGCACAAGGTGGTGGCGAAGCGTTTCGGACTTGCCCGTCTCTGTGGCGTACAGAATAGTGCACTTGACCCGGCGAGCCAGGGCCCTGCCCATCAGCTTGGCCGAAAACTTCACTGCCCTGGTAGGGGGGAACAGACATGGAGGGAAGGGTGAGTGGAGGGGCAGGACAGGGCAAAGGTGGGGAGAGACAAAAACAGCGATCAGCGTGAGCTAAACTGACCATCATCAACTGATTTCGTTTTGAGCCAATCGATCGTTTTGGAGAGTTATGCTCCCACATTATTTAGTAAAGCGACGATCAGTGTGTCAGTCAAACTTTCGATCGATCAGTCACTCGATCATCCATTCAATTCAATATATGGAGCTTACAGTCCAAACGGCGATGCAGACCGTCACTTGCTGTTTATGGGGAAAGTAAGCAAACGGGCAAACAGTGCACCAGCCCCTCTGTGTCAGTCACAGTCCCCGTCCATCATTCAATCCATTGATCCACAGATCGATCAGCTGAAGTGACGGCCAGGCATTCCGTACATTTCAGTCCTGTCGATTCTGACGTCTCAGGGACCCAGAAGAAAATCTTTGTAAAACTGTTAAGAATCTAAAACCATGAGCACTGTGAGCAGGATTTGACTTTAAGACCTCGCACGTGCGCGTGAGCACTGACAGAAATCGAACACGCGGATGCAGAGAGAGAGAGAGAGAGAGAGAGAGAGAGAGAGAGAGAGAGAGAGAGAGAGAGAGAGAGAGAGAGAGATATAATGTAGATAATTTATGTTGTTAATAACCCAGCCGACCACGAGGGGCTATATTAGGACTACCGTCTCGTCAGGGCGATCCCATACACAAATGTTAAAAGTCCTTCTTCAAAACTGACATCCTATAACACAAAAAAAAAACTGCTTTAAAATTTTTTCCCCATAAAATCTTATATAAAGCGACAAAATTTCTACATTTTATGAACTCAAAAAACTGTTTCATGAGGAACATCTCTAAAGACAGACGAACGAATAAGCAAAACTACAATAATACAACTGATTACAATTTAAAAAAAAACACACACACACACAACTAAGAATTTTAACATTCGCCAAAAGAATGACACGAGAAAGAAAGAACAACAACAAAAACATCTAAAGTAAACAAAATAGATGCAGCTTAAAGAAGCAGTTGTATCCTGTATCGGCCAAATTCAAGACAAGGGCGGAGACACGGCAAGGTTGGGGTGGGGAGATGGTAATTACCGGGGGAGGGGGGGAGGAATCCTATATATCCCCTAGACTCGTTGTCAATATCATTTTCTAAAGAACGAAAACATAACCCATGCGGTTAGAAGCGTGTTCTGTTACTTATTCTGAACACGCAGGGTGGATGCCTCACTGAACAGTGTATGTTAATCAAGCACTCGGTGTTGATACTGAAACCCTAGCGTGCACTAACGGCGATGCGTTTGTCCCAAACCCTGTCAGGCTGTGAGGTATAGAAAACAAGAGCACAGAAGCAGCAGAGAGAGAGAGAGAGAGAGAGAGAGAGAGAGAGAGAGAGAGAGAGAGAGAGAGAGAGAGAGAGTGAGTTGATATATATATGTATGTATATACACACACACACACACACACACACACACACACACACACACACACACTGACACTCACACACACACAAACATTGTTGTAGAAGGAATATGCGTGCTGGGAATGTGGGAAGTGAGGGAGGGGCATGGCCATAAAAATCCAAGAGATCTCTTTTCATTACCGCCATAATCAGAAGCTGAAAATATGTCTAATTATTAAGAACCGCATTTCAGGACCGGTAGTCGTGACATAGATGAAAAGGCTCCGTTTTCCTCGTTACAGTCAGCTAGAAACGAACACTTTCCCTTCTGTACCGTACTGCAACTTTATAAGCCTTACGATGTGCCCGTTTCTCTCAACGGTGGTGACCGACGATGTTATGAAGATTTCCGTTTTCTTGAACAGTTGCTGATCAGATCTGTGAAATATTTGCTTCTTCGAATTATTGAAGTACAACGACACACATGACTTAAGGTGAAACAGGGTCCATCCACCTTCAGTTTCAGTTCATTTAAGAATGATCCGATTCTGGTGCAATCTTATTTTCTGACTGAAAAAAAAAATCGGTGAAAAGTTCGTTTTACCCATTAAAAATCTTATACGACATGAACATAAAATTTGTTTACTTCCCCCTCCGAGGATTTGTCACGTACAAAATAATGTAACTGAAAATGGGTTTGATAATGCAAAGGATACTCAAAGTTTTCAGCTGTCAATCTAATTCGCGCATGCGTAACTGATCCACTTAAATACAATACCAAGACGAATGGCGTGATGCTTGTGAAAAAAGACCCTTCAAGTGTAGATTTACTAGAAATTTCAAGCACCCTTTTGGTGATCATAATACACATTAACAGTTATCTGATGCCTCCGTGTTTGCATTCCTTCGATTAGGTGTAGTTGTCTTCAAGTGAAAACTGAACAGGGCAGGCACAGCGAGAACATCAAGGAAGAATGGAACATGCGACTCTTGCGACATGAGCGCAGCAGGTGATGAGTTCCTTTTTCTTTCTGAATGTCCGAGCCGGTCCAGTCTGTGACAATTAGGTAGGTATACTAAGTTTGGGAAAGATGTCCGTGTATGTCCTATTGTGGTTTGGTTGTACTTGAATTCGTTGTACAGTTGACCTGCAGGCTGTTCTGCGTTAAATTTTGGCGTGAATCAATCAATCGCCCGTGTCCCTAACAGGTGTTATAGGAGTATTTATTCTGATGTTGAACTGTGTGTGTGTGTGTGTGTGTGTGTGTGTGTGTGTGTGTGTGTGTGTGTGTGTGTGTGTGTGTGTGTGTGAGCGCGCGCGCGCGCGCGTGTGTATATGTGTGTGTGTAAGTGTGTGTGTATGTGCGTGTGGGCGTGTGGGCGTGGCGCGCGCGTGGCGTGTGTGTGTGTGTGTGTGTGTGTGTGTGTGTGTGTGTGTGTGTGTTTGTGTGTGCGCGCGCGCGCGTGTGTGTGTAAGTGTGTGTGTGTGTGTGTGTGTGTGTGTGTGTGTGTGTGTGTGTGTGTGTGTGTGTGTGTGTGTGTGTGTGATCGTGCGCATAATGTGTCCACTATCTACCAAACAACACAACAACAAAAGACACCGCAGAACAATACTACATACATAAAGTCATACATTAAAACGATCGAGCAAGAAACAACAACATAATTGCTTCCCTTGGAAGAAGGGCTTGCCTCTCTTGTATCTGCACTGTAGACCTGTTCACCCATGTTGATCAGCGACGAATGCCAGGACAGAGTGCATCCTACGAGCGCAAGTCTGCTTCTTTCCGAAACAACAGAACATGTAGGGATCAACTCGTCAAAAATACAAACTACCAATACTTACCACCATTCATTCTTTCAGCTTGAGAATAAGTTTAAGCTTTTTTCTCACTAACAATATTTTTGTTGCATTTACACTGCGGCCAACGCATCTTTTGCAACTTTCAGTCAAACGTGAATGAGTAATCGAGCCATTTTGCTAACGTCGGACAGCCGTCCGCAAAGGAAACAGAATGTCAGACTGGCATTCGTCAATATGTTGTGGGTGGGAGACACTGCGGGAGCAGTATAGCTACAAAGGAGACAAACTTCCATTGGAGGACAAACAGGTTCGCACTTACACCGTTTTGTTCACCATTTCACTTTCTCTAAGTATTTTTGTTTTCGTTCTGATGTTGTTGTTGTTGTGTGTTTTTGTTTTTTAAGCGTCAGACTGCCTTCACTACATTGTTGTTGAAAAGAACTTTTCTTTTTGTGTTGTTGTTCGTACGTAGGGGCACTCGTTTCCTAAGTTTCTCTGGGAGTTTTCGTTTTTAGTGTCAGACTATGCCGTCATTAATGTCATTGTTGAAAAAAACTTTTCTTTTTGTGTACCATGGTGTTCGCAGATTTTGTTTCACAGCGGAGCCTCATTGTTTTAGGGTTTTTGGGGGGGTGTGTGTGTGTGTGTGTGTGTGTGTGTGTGTGTGTATGTGTGTGTGTGTGTGTGTGTGTGTGTGTGTGTGTGTGTGTGTGTGTGTGTGTGTGTGTGTGTGTGTGTGTGTGTGTGTGTGTGTGTGTGCGTGTGTTTTTAGCGACATAATGTACACTTTCATATATTTTGTGTGCATGATGTTGTCTCTATTTTCTTTATTTTTCATTCTTTCAGCGGTATAGCCCATGCACTCAGCGTGTGTCATGGACTGCGTGATGCTGTTCACCCATACACTCTTTATGTGTCCTATCTTTGTGTGGTGTTGGTTGTTCTTTATTTTCTTTTATATCGTCGCACTTCATTTACCCGTTATGTTTTCGTTTTTTGTGTGGTGTTTTGTGTTTTTGCGTCGGACCTCATGCATTAACGATATCATACATTTCAGATGGTCTTCTCTGTGGCCCATGCACTCACTCTGTGTTGTTTCTGGTGGTGGTGTCGTTGTTTGAAAACCTTTTAGCACTATATATCATGTTTTTTGATGTGCTATTGTTTGAATACTTTCAGGGTCGTAGCCGATCCATTCCCTTTGTGTCATATATTTGTGTGTGATCCGGTTTCCAGATTCCAACACAGTGGAGCTGATAATCTATACACACACATAACAAATACCAGCCCACAAACAAACAATGACACTGATGATCAACACACAAGTTAAGAAGTTGCACCAACGGGTTATTGTCACGGGGTTAGCATACAACATCAGTCCCATCTTGTTAGGAGAGTTCCAGTTAGTTCTCACAAATCACTGGTGCGTCTCATGCTGTCGGTCTGGTGTTGGTCTGCCAGTCAATGAGGAACCACAGCCACACGCCCTAAGTGATGGCAGAATGCAAGACATACGGCTGTCGTTCCAGAGAGACTTTTTAACATTTTTGATGAGGAGGTTAGCATGCTATAGTAGTCGCCCCCATACTTCCTGTTAGTTGGTCAATAACGTACTGTTGCTGATGAAAAGATGGGTACACACACATTGATAGATACTTTGGTGTGTGTGTGTGTGTGTGTGTGTGTGTGTGTGTGTGTGTGTGTGTGTGTGTGTGTGTGTGTGTGTGTGTGCGTGTGTGTGTGTGTGTGTAGGCGTACGTGTGTGTCCACATGTGTGTGTGTGTGTGTGTGTGTGTGTGTGTGTGTGTGTGTGTGTGTGTGTGTGTGTGTGTGTTGTATACGTGCGTGCGTGCGTGCGTGCGTGCGTGCGTGCGTGTGTGTGTGTGTGTGTGTGTGTGAGAGAGAGAGAGAGAGAGAGAGAGAGAGACAGACA
>JADBJO010001105.1:130000-142500 GCA_016801955.1 Conus betulinus
AATAATAATAACAATAACAACAACAGAAGTAGTAGTAGTAATAGTAGCAGTAGCAATGACATTAAGAACAACAAGAGAACAACAACAAAACAACAACAAATAATAATAATAATAATAATAATAATAATAATTTATTATAATAATAAAAATAATAATACGATGACAACCAAACAAAACCTACAGATAGTTCTAATAGAGCACATTTTCGTCCACAAAGTCAAATCATTAAAAAAAAAAAAAAAAACAACAACAAACAAAAAAACACGCATCCTCCTTCCAACGCCTTTCTAACCCCATCAAACCATCCCTAATTCCTCCACCCCAACCCCCGTCCATTCTAACCCCCCTTCCCACAAAGAAAGTACCTGTACCAAACTGGCGTACGCAAATGGATATTAAAGTCATGACAGACGGGCTGCAACAGTGAAAATCACTTTAGAATCTAACACCCCCCACCCCTATCCTCCAAAAATAAAAAAATACTGCCATGATACCAAGGTGGTGTGAACGGATACAAATTGTCTGGGAGAACTCCCCGTGACCTCTGTATCATACACACAGCAGGGGCGAGAGAGAGGGGCGAGACACTAGAACGCCAATCAGGAGCAAAAGGAGGAAGGGATGGGAGTCTGGGGTTTTATATCCCACATTAAGAAAAGTTGAGGGGGGGGGGGGGGATTAGGGAAGCCCGAAGTACAAGAGGGAAGGGGGAAGGTGAGGGAGGGGGAGGGGTCAGGAAACCCCTAACAGAGTTGTTGTTGTGTTGTTATTGCTGTGGCATTGCTTTTTGCACACCATAAATGCTCGAGCACTTTCACCACTATAAACTTTGCAACCCCTTCCCCCCCCTTTTTTTTATCCTCACCCTTGCCCTCAACCTGCCTGTCCCCTCTCCCCTGCCCACCTTACAGACATACACAGGAACACACCGGACCCGTGTCCTTCCTATCCAGCCATGTCTCATACTGATGAAAAATTCGACGCTCTTTACTACCACATCAATGAACACCAGCTCAACACACACCGGGGCCACCAGTCAGACAGACAAGACAGAGAGTCAGAGGAGCTTACAGACAGGACAGACAGAGGTGCCGACGGGGGTAGAGGGAGGGAGGGACCCACCTGGTAACTGTAAAGGACAGCGATGTTGATCTCGACCAGGGCCCTGTCCTTCCACAGCGAGGAACTCTTCCTGATGTCCAGGCCCATGTTCGTCGCCACTTTCTGTGTGTCACACACACACACACACACACACACACACACACACACACACACACAGAGGCAAAACATTGCAATGCAAAGGTCCTCTCTCAACTCATCACTATCAAAGCAGTCTGCCCCTGCCCGTCTCAAGGAAAAAGAATGGAGGTACAACAACAAATAACGGGGGGGGGGGGGGGGGGGGGGGGGGGGGGGGGGGGGGGGGTGTCAAAAGGAGGAGTGAATTTCAAAGAAAAAAAAAAGGCATCACATTTTTCATCACGCGATCAGTCATCACGCGATCAGTCACAAAGAGAGAGAGAGAGAGAGAGAGAGAGAGAGAGAGAGGAGAGAGAGAGAGAGAGAGAGAGAGAGAGAGAGAGAGCCTCTACCGGTCATAACCAACATGTTAATGTTATTATTTAAAGGCAAGCTGGACCCTCGACCATTCCGGAAGACGGCCCCTCACATCAGCGCCCAGTCCTTGAAAGGGAGTGAAGCATGTGTGCCCTTCCGGCCGGTGCTCCAGTTATTGCACTTTATCGACGACATCAGCTGGGTTGCTGGGCAGACGTGGAGAGGTCAGCAGCCAACGACTGTAGTTTGTTGTTTGACGCTGACGAATATTCGTTTCGTACTTTTTTTTCTTTTTTCTTCCACGTCACGTTTTGTTCGCTACCTGCAGCAATGCCCACATTCCAGCTCCCCATGCCAAAATGTTGAAAACACAAGAGCTGTAGTCCACAAGAATCAAAATCAGTTTGTCGTAAGGCAACTTTGCATAGGAGGCTCCGCAATGCGACCGTGTTATCCCCATGGCTTTCGGTGGTGCCCGATCCATACTCAGGACCCCGCCTCCTTCAGCCCACAACTGTCAACATTAGTTGCTTCGTAGCAGGAGCAGAGTGATCGAGAGTTCCCTTCGCAGGGGGTCCGAGTGCCATTCCACGGCGGCATCATGACCTTGTCCATACCGACAGCTCTGACACGAACTCTACAGTTATAGACGTGGACAGGAAATCAATACTTGGGTCACTACGAGAGAAGGGCAGGAAGAATGAGAGAATTAGTTTTTTTTTTAATGATGATCAATACTGTCCTATTCAAAGAGTCAAAAGTATTCCCCACTCTAAAACGATGAGCTGATTTAAAAAAATGTTCAAAGATATGGTCCACTTATAATCAAAGACAGAATCCACTGAAACCCGTTCAACACCTGAAACCATTCCATGATATGGTCCACTTAAAACACTTCCATGATAAAGTTTACTAGTGGTTCACTTGGAAATGGTTCGATGGTCCATTTCAAACTGTTGAACGATGTAGTCCATTTCAAAGCGTTTAATCTCGTCCACATAAAATCTTTCAAAGATTTGGTTAAAAAAAAAAAAAAAAGGTTGACAATATGATCCACCTGAAATCGATCGATGATAATGATCCTCTTAAATCGTTCAATGATGGTTATGATCCTCGTAAAGTCGTTCGATAATACTGTCCCCTTGGTCAACCCTTGATGACTTAGTCAAATTAAAAATAATCGAAGACGTGATCCACTTAATATTTTTCGACGACACAGTCCTCTTATAACTGTTCGATCATATGGTTCACGTAAAATCTTCGGTGGGGTATTGGTGCTCCTAAAGTCACTCGCATACCAGAATAAATAACCGACAGTTTTCTAGACGGACCGTTATTTGATCACCTCAGATTCCCAACAGCACTTCTTCCAGCGCAACGAATGCGACGTTTTCCAAAAACAAGCACCCCACGCATGCACACGTACACATTTCCATGTAATCTACAATTAACCTGTGTTCTGATATATTATGAGCGAGCGAGCGAGCGAGCGAGCGAGCGAGCGAGAGAGAGAGAGAGAGAGAGAGAGAGAGAGAGAGAGAGATACCACGCACCACGCATACAAGAGCCCAAACATATTAAGGAATCGTCCACACACACACACACACACACACACACACACACACACACACACACACACACACACACACACACACACACACACACACACACACACACACACACACACACACACACACACACACACACACACACACACACACACACACTGCAAAATATGTTCATGACTGCGTGAATATGAGAAGACGATACCGGCTCCCTGGGTGGACCTAGATGAAGTCAGGTCTATACAGTATGAATTCTCATGAAACCACGCTGTATCTGTAGGCCCTTAAAGGTTAGTGTGGCGATTCAAGTCTTAAGTCACTCAAACAAATGTTAACAGGTTGACAAAACTACAAGTCTTCACACATGGTTAACAAAAACAAACAAGCTGGTGCACGGGGTGGAGGAGGGGGTTGGTAGTGCGTCAGGTCTGCAACTTTAACCTTTGATTGACTGAACCCTTCCGAGGTTGTAGAAACGAGTAATTTAAAAATGTTCCACTAAGCATCTATATGGTGGGTCTTTTTGACTGATGATAAATTATTTCTGTTTTCGATGTTGCCATGGATTTTCCCCACAATCGATGAATTGAGAGATGTCATGACTAGGTTGGCTGTTGGTTAGGGGAGGGGGAGGGGGGGGGGGGGGGGGGGGGGGGCTTAGTACTGTCCTTTTATCGAATATCTCTTACTGAAAGTTTATTACATATAACATGGAACGAGAAATTCATAACTTTAAACATAAATGACCTGGTGGATTTACAATTCGAGTGAGAGGGAAATATGTTCGGATACTTATAAAAGTTTTTTTTTTAATTTCAAAAGAAGACTTCACCAGTAATAGTTCAGAAAATATTGGGGAAAAAAAGCTCTTTCCTGAGTCATGATCAGCGAAACCAACATTTATTTGAAGATTTGCAAGGAGTGATAACTTACGTGTATGTTGATGCAGATTATTTTTCTCTTGGGCTGTGTGTGTGTGTGTGTGTGTGTGTGTGTGTGTGTGTGTGTGTGTGTGTGTGTGTGTGTGTGTGTGTGTTTCAATACGTTTAGAACTCATGTATGAGTAAACATAAATTAATGTAAATCGCACGGAAAATAAATTTACGCCTTCCAAATTCATCCTAGACTTAAATGCAGATTTTCATTGCCTTTGATTATCTTAAGCGTACTGCTTTTTTTCTGCCTTGCTCTAGCCAGCACTGAAATACGGTTATGAGGATGAAGCAGCATATTACGGTTTTGTCCCACGAGCGCGCATTTATTAATACTTTGCAAAACAGAGAGCATTTATCTACATTTTTTATCTTTACTATGGAGAGAGAGAGAGAGAGAGAGAGAAATGGTGGAGGCGCAAAAAAAGTCAAGGGAACAAACGAAAACAAACGAACGAATCAATAAAGAGATAATGCTCCCCCCCCCCCCCCCAACCCCCCCTCCCCCAACCTTTCCCTCCCTATCAGCTTCCTGTCCAGCGATCCGGTCACCCACACCAACTATCCATCTCCGTAAGTCGCCCCCCAAAACAAAAGCCCAACAATCAAACCACCATCAGACACAGTCAGCAGTCGACAATCTCTCCATACAATGAGGATGAGGGAGAGGGGGCGGTGGGCGGAGGGCAACGGAACAGGAAAGGAGGGTGGTGGGTGGGTACGGGGGATAGGGGCGGGGGGGGTGGGGGTGGGAGTAGGAGGGAAGGGTGGGTGATCACAAAGCTTTCTGCAGCGGTCTGATGCTGACAAATTGGCCAGTCAAGGCAACTTAGCCAGAAGGTATGGCGGACTATGCACGCCAAAATGGACACATTCATACCTGCTATTATCGCGTGCACAGAAGACTATGAACGCAAAAATGGACACCTTGATACCTGTTACTGTTGCGTGCACTGTGAACTATGAACGTCAAAATGGACACCTTGATACCTGTTACTATTGCCTGCACAGAAGACTATGAACGCAAAAATGGACACCTTGATACCTGCTACTATTGCCTGCACAGAAGACTATGAACGCCCAAAGGGACACCTTGATACCTGCTACTATTGCCTGCACAGGGGACTATGACGACAAAATGGACACCTTGATACCTGTTACAGATTGCCTGCCCAAAGGGGACTATGAACGTCACAACTGGACGACCTTGATACCTGTTACTATTGCCTGCACAGGGGACTATGAACGTCAAAATGGACACCTTGATACCTGTTACTATTGCCTGCACTATGAACGGGGACCTTGATACCTGTTACTATTGCCTGCAAAATGAACGGACACCTTGATACCTGTTACTACTGCCTGCACAGGGTAAAGGTGATGCGTCACAATGAAGACCCGCTGACACAGTGAGGACCAGAGAAGCCGAGGTGTTGTGAACAGGTAACAAGATAAACAGGACACTTCAAGACCCTCTTCCTAGCACCAGAGCAGGGAATGAGGCCGTCAGTGAAAAAGATAGACGTTACTTTGCTGAATTACAAAACACCATGAATATAATTAATGTGGGGTATTATTACTCAATTTCCCTTTACACTAATGTCACGTCGATGCTCAAATATGGCACGGTGCTGTGCAACTGTCCCCCCCCCCCCCCCCCCCCCCCCCCCCCACCCCCACTCTCTCTCCAGTGGACTTCGAGTGGCAGAGTGCGAATCTTTCCGAGGAGACGATGCATGAAGTCCGAAGTATGGCACGCACTTAGCGCACGTCAAGGACCCCGCGACAAGAGAAACGGGCCTGGCGACAGTGGGCACAACAATCCACTTCAATACGTCAACGAAAACCTACAAAGCCATGAGGCGGTGGTAGGGAATGGGGGGCGGGGACAGGGGGCTGCGGCGGGCTAAGGCTGGAAGTGGAGGGAAGGTCGAGGCGTGACTGTGTCGGAGGACAGCAGCCGGAATCCGAAACACATCTGTTGTGACGTTCAAAGTTTGGCGATAGAGGCTGCATCTTCTCGTAATAGGATTTTGTATGTGTGCAGTGTTAAGCTTCTTTTAAAACGTTCGGTTCAAAAAAGACAAAGTGAGCCCTTCAAAACACCTCCAGTCAACAAATTTTGTCTGAAGACATTTGACACATAAAGCTTGTGTGATCAGGCAGTGGTGTATTTATATGGAAATGGCTAAACCTACGGAAATGTACACAACACAGCATTCTGCCCCTACTCAATTTGGGTGGACAGTCATACTTAGCAAACATGAATACAATACACCCATGATACAGCCTTTTAAGCATGCGGAGCACCTCAGTTGCTTTGGGAGACAGATGAAAGTACATTTACCCTTCACGAACGCTACAGTGTGCGCATTTGAAGGTGTGTGCCAACAGAGGCGCCCCCCAGTCAAATGGTCAAAGCGTTTTGCATGCGGAGCTAACAGGTCGCAAATCGCAAAATCTGGAAGTGTTCATTTTCCCGTCCCGATAGCCCCCTTTGTCCACTAAGCAAAAGATGGGTACCTGATTCAGTTCACAAACAGGTTTAAGGCGGTGGAAATAGAGAGATAGGCTCCGCCTTTTAATCATGCAATGCCCTGGGTACAGTAAACCTCTGACAGGTTATTCCCTCTACTGTACCTTTTGCATACGCCATAGTCCATGTCCCAAATGACCGAGCAATTAATCCTGGATGAAGGAAAACAGAAACGTACCTTTTTGAGGCTAGCGGAGGACCATAGTAAAGGCGGGAGGTGTGGAAGAGACAAATGAGCCGCTTTTGAGGACAGGAGCGCGGCCTTCTTTGACTGTCTGAAGAGGTGCCTCAGCTTAGTGACCGGACTGTCTGTCAAACTGCAGCCCCCCACCCCCCTTCCTCTTCCTGTCCACCCGACCGACCTCACCTGGGACACTTTTGTCCCTTTTGTCCCCGAACGTTCCATCGTTCTTTCTCTGGGTTCGTGAGGGTGTGTGTGTGTGTGTGTGTGTGTGTGTGTGTGTGTGTGTGTGTGTGTGTGTGTGTGAGTGTGTGTGTGTGTGTGTGTGTGTGTGTGTGTGTGTGTGTGTGTGTGTGTACGTGAGAGAGAGAGAGAGTGAGTGTGTGTGTGTGTGTGAGAGAGAGAGAGAGAGAGAGAGAGAGAGAGAGAGAGAGAGAGAGAGAGAGAGAGAGAGAGAGAGAGTTGGTGCATGTGGACTCACAAGATACTTAAAAACCCTTCAACCCAAACTCTTTCCCGCGCTTCGTTCTGCTCCCGCCACAAAACACAAAGCATCATAAGGCAAAAAACTGAAAACAGAACAAACCTAAACCCTGCGCGACTGTTATTAACGAAATCAAAGCGCACGAACCGAGCCGTGAATGACGGAGATGCACATATTCATATATAATAACAGATAAAAAACCGCCACCGTGACGACCGATCGATGGGCCACACGGGTGGATGTGTGGAAAGGGGGCGGTGGTGCTGCGTTTATTAAGGCATTGGAACGGACGGGGAGGGGGGGGGGGGTAGCAGGGGGGTCGGTCGGTAAAGGGACAAGAAGGTACTGAGGGCACACTGACCCAGCTGTCCATCAAACGCTGACTGAAAGGGAGATAATTAACCATGGCAAAATGACACGAGCCGGTGCCACGTGTCACAACGTTATCATTGATCGGACACAGTGGGTCTCTCTGTGCACCTGCTACTTGGCTACCCAGTTCACTCAGTGCAGACCCCAACGAACCTTCTCAAGGTTGCAAGTTCCAACCAGCGGCAGCCTGGGCTCTGACGCCTAATCGACTCTCCCGCCCAAATCCCCACTAACACTTTTTTTCGTGTATGCCAAATGGACCCAGTCATACCTCTTTTACTAAATAACAGTTCGTTTTACATACAGCGAACAGATCAGATAACAGAGGAAAAAAAAACCCCACTAGATCACTAAAAATGAGAAGCAACATAAACTGATCACAAGACGACTGTAAAATTAAGTCATTTGTTCATGTGTGATGATATATATTTTACCTAAACATAACAACGTATGAGAAAAGAGGGGAAACATTAACACTGTTAACACGCAAAACAGGACTAACAAAACAGCAGCCAGTGTTATTGGCTGCATGCGCAAGGTGTCCTATCGTGGTCCAAGCTGTGTGGACTGTGTCGGTTCGGGTGATGAAGATGACAATCTGAAAAAAAAAAAAAAAAAAAAAAAAAGACCTTGTCTGATCTATGCATGATGAGCATAAAACACTCCATTCGCCGTCACTCGTACATTTCACTTCATCGACCAACTTTCTGCCTCATCGAGGCTTCTTTGGCAGCATTAGGTCAACTTCCCTGTGACTGGCAAGAAAGCCGTGGGCATTCCCCATCGGTCATTGTCACAGACCCTGAACGCCAGAGAAAGAGGCCGAGGAGCTGACAGTTGGCTGACGCCGCTGAACACATGCCGAGTGTGTGGAGCTACTTTATTGCGGGAGAAAAGCTGTGGGCAGCGTTCGCTGACCTGGGCCAAGCCAGAGGTAGGCCTTTCAGTGCCATGTGACATACTAATTTCAAGCCGTGACATACTAATTTCAAGTTGTGACATGCTAATTTCAAGCCGTGACATACTAATTTCAAGCCGTGACGTACTAATTTCAAGCTAGCGTCTAGCGATCGTAAATGTCCACTGTGAAACAGTGGAACAGCCCAACAATTCAAAGCAAAATGTTGGGTATGATCATCCATATTGCCAACGATCCTTTCATGCCTCAGTTTCCTCAGACACATGGGAAAATTTTGTTTCCCCTTTTTGTACTCTTGCACTGAAGTATTCTCACGGCAGGAAACTGGTCGAACCCCTACTGAGTGTTCAACAGGTCTAACTCGCTGGTTTCTGAACAAATAAACTGGCAAAAAGCGACACATCGCGTTACACCATACATACTGTAATAGACCTACATGTATGACAGAGGCAAACACTAAAGCACGTGCAATTCATCTTCAGTTACATAACAGACATTTTCTAGAACAGGGGCAAAACACAAAGCCACGTGCACTTCATCTTCAATGCAAAAAAAATAGTCCTACAAATATCAAAGGGACATAACGGAGTCAAAAGCACTTCATCTTCAACACAAGCACAGATCTACAAATACAACAGAGACAAGTGAAAGGCACACGTACTTCATCTTCAGCATAAGGAAGTATAAATTTAATGGTGCCGGTAAGAATGGTGACCAGAAAGGAAATATTTTCTTAATATGTGCCTCCATTATCGTCCCTCCCAGTGACGTCCTCCTACTAGTCCGCGGAGCGATGGGAATTCTCATACACTGTTACTAGCCTCACAACCAATCACACACATGCTCACCTAATCATGTAGACTGTCCGCATTGAATAAATACTTGAAAAAAAGAAATGCTAACTTATTTTGAAAAAACATTCATGCGTCAAAATGTTTTAAAAAACCCAGTATTTGCTTGTCATGTGACACAAGTGATATGTGTGCCGACAGGACGTTTTGACCAGATTATTAATCTATTCTCTGTGAACAAATTTCCTTACAATGTGCAAACTCTCTCTCTCTCTCTCTCTCTCTCTCTCTCTCTCTCTCTCTCTCTCTCTCTCTTGCTTGCTTGCTTGTGTGAAGGCAATCTCAACATGTAAACATATAGCCAGGTCTCAACCAATCACGAAAAATGGACAGTACGCCGAGAATCTTCTAGCTATACACACACACCCACACACACACACACGCACACACACACACACACACACACACACACCTCCTCCTCCTCCTCCTCCCCCTCTCCCATACTCAAAGAAGAAAAAATTAGGAAACACAATCTCTGATTCACGTTCTATCCTTTTGGAAATCTGATGCAAAAAAAATCGTCTTGTCGAACTAGAGGTCAGAACAAATCCTCGTCTCATTACGAACCGCTACTTTCCAGTAAGCCCTGGCTAAATATTCTTTTGCAGAAGTCCTCCGAATGAATACACTGAAGAACCTCAGCGACTTAGCAATGGTTATCGTTAGCAGGTGGCATCTTGCGCACCTTGGATCGAATCATCCAACCATTAACACCTGTAGCCTCAACAAGTGTCTCTGACTTGAGCAGCATCTCCTCAGGTGGGTTGTCTCACGGCAAACTGGTGGTTGACTGCTCACCGTGGGCTGCAATGCTGAAGCCGTAACAGGCTGCGTTTAAAAGAATTCGGAATGAACAGCGTGGGCAGGGGGGAGAGGGAGGGGAGAGGGGAATGGGCATGGAAGATGAGACCTCTCCCCTCTCCCCTAAATCCTCTTTTAAAAACAACAACAACAAAACAAACTTGTTCTGAGGTAAGTTAAAATTCTTCGTGACAGTTCGAATCTCGACAAATTTTCGCCATCTTTAATCACAGCCGAGCCTTTCCACTCCAGCCCTCTATAAATTTTCTTACTCAAAAACACACATAAACATAACAATTATGTGCGCGCATGCACCAGTCTCTACACACACACACACACACACACACACACACACACACACACCACACGCGCGCGCGCGCGCGCTCGCACTCACTCTCACTCTCTCACACACTCACACACACACACACACCGACACACACACACACACACACACACACACACACACACATTCTCTCTCTCTCTCTCTCACTCTCTCCCTCTCCCCATCCCCCAAACTACAAGAGCAAGCATCCTACTTTCCTCCCGCCAGATGGCAGCACTGGAGCTGAGAGAGCCAATCACAAGCCCGCCGTAATTCAAGCCCCATCTGGCGGCGGGCTCAAGTTTGTCACGTGAATTTACTGCCAACGAAGGAATCGGCGGTTGATATGGTAATCCGACAAGAGGGCGCCACAGGCACTGTTTGAGCAACGCTGGAGATCTCGTAACCGCAAGTGTTTTCGTAATTTCCGAGTCTTGTTCTTTTTTCCACCCTGAAGTCATACTAGAAGGGCAAGTCATATCGTTCATACCTAAGCCGACCACGAAGGCCATATCTGGGCCGTTAGTTATGAGAGAGAGAGAGAGAGAGAGAGAGAGAGAGAGAGAGAGGGGGGGGGAGCTTGTCCTCTGCGATTCTTGACTGTTGCATGATGTAGTGATACTTTTACGGTGTTCCGCTCAAAACAGCGTGGTATTTTCACTCTTAAAAGCTGCTCTGTTTGCTTCATCGGTCCTTGAACTGATAAGGATCCGGGTTAAAATATGGAAGGCACAGAGAGAGAGACAGAGAGAGAGAGAGAGAGAGAGAGAGAGAGGGAGAGAGAAAGAAATAGAGTGGGAGTTGGGGGAGAAACATAGAGAGATGTGAGAGGTGGACGGAGGAAGGGAGTAGGAAGGGAGCAGGTTGAGGAGGAGGAGAGAGGAGGAGAGCTGTTCATTGGTTGTACTTTCAGCTTCCTCGCTACACACTGAGTACTATTGATTTATCAATCATGTTCTTTTCCGTTTTTATCCCGGCAGAAACCAGATCAAAAGCGCTAACCCCAAAATGCAAAGCTTTGACGCAATGAAGCAAAACGCTACAGCAAAAAAAAAAAAAAAAAAAAAAAAAAAAAAAAAAAAAAAAAAAGAAAAAAAAGTCAAGAGAAATCATGGGGTCAAGAGGAAATTGAGAATTTTAAAAGGTATGACCCCCCCCCCCCCCCCCCCAAAGACTCTTTTAATTAGACTATGATGACAGAAAGAAGGCAATTCATCCGCATTTCTGGAGAGAGGTCGTGAGGTTTTGGGGCTGTCTTTCAAACTCAAACTTCTCGGTCATGTTTACTGGTGGTTATGCTCCTTTCTGACAGCCACAGCGTGTCTCTCTGAAGGCAATCGTGGTTCCTCGGAAACGTCCGTTCCACACGTGTCAAGGCCATTCACGGTCAAATATTGGGGTTTACAGCCCAGCCGACCACGGAGTAACATACAGGGCTGCAAAGCCGTTGAAATCAAATACTAAGTCTTACAACCCCAGGTCAGACCAACACTGCAGGTGTCCGAATCTCTCGGGCCTTGTTGACGCCTGGGTGCGTTATGAATGGGAGCGCAGCGTACAGCTTTGTCGTGCAGCGTCTGAGGAAAACCGAATTCTGTCGCGTTACTTTTGCATTATCATGCTCACTGAACAGCAAACAAAGCGGTGCTCATCCGCTGATCTGCCCCTGTACAATTCGATGGTATCCTCGAAGAAACGTCATTTCTCTTCTTTTTTTTTTTCCTTCGTCTTTTCTCCTCTCTCTCTCTCCTCTCTCTCTCTCTCCTCTCTCTCTCTCTCTATCGAGACTCTGTCTCTAACACTAACAACAGAGAGAGAGAGAGAGGAGAGGAGAGAGGAGGAGAGAGAGAGAGAGGAGGAGAGAGAGAGAGAGAGAGAGATTCAGATTCAGAACTTTATTCTTTTAGGCCATAGCACCTCAGACGGGGGATACAATAATCGAGACAACATTCTAATATCAATGCGACAAGTAAAACAAAC
>JADBJO010001105.1:145000-147500 GCA_016801955.1 Conus betulinus
TCAACCAGCACTACTCTCCCATTTCTTTCCTCCATATGTCGTTCAACCAGCACTGCTTTTCCTTTTTCTCTTTCCTCCACATGTCGTTCAACTAGCACCACTCGTCCCTTTCTATTTACTCCCTATGTCGTTCAACTAGCACTACTTTTTCTTTTTTCTTTCCTCCACATGTCGTTCAACTAGCACCACTCGTCCCTTTCTATTTACTCCCTATGTCGTTCAACTAGCACTACTTTCCATTTTTCTCTTTCCTCCATATGTCGTTCAACTAGCAGTACGTTTCCTTTTTCTCTTTTCTCCATATGTCGTTCAACCACCACTACGTTTCCTTTTTCTCTTTCCTCCATATGTCGTTCAACCACCACTACGTTTCCTTTTTCTCTTTTCTCCATATGTCGTTCAACCACCACTACGTTCCTTTTTCTCTTTCCTCCATATGTCGTTCAACCACCAATACGTTTCATTTTTCTCATTCCTCCATATGTCGTTCAAACAATACTACTCTCCCATTTCTTTTCTCCATATATCGTTCAACTAGCACCACTTTTCCTTTTTCTCTTTACACCATATGTCGTTCAAACCAGTACTACTTTTCCTTTTTGTCTTTCCTACATGTGTCCTTCAACCCGCACTACTTTGTCCTTCTGTTTCCTGCATATGTCGTTCAACCAGCACTACTTTTCCTTTTTCTCTTCACTCCGTATGTCGTTAATCAGGACTACTTTCCCTTTAATTTTCGTTTAATCTTCCTCTACATGCCGTATGTAGTTCAATCAGCACCACTCTCCCCTTACTCTTCACTCCGTTTGTCGTTCAACCAGCGCTATGTTTCCCTTTCTCTTTGCTGCACGTGTCGCTCTGATTGCACTACATTCTCCTTACTCTCTTATCATACACATGTCGTCCAAATCAGCACTACTTTTCCCTTAATCTTTACTACGTTTTTCAGTTGTCTTGATTGCACTCATTTCTCTTAGTCTTTACTACTACCTATATCCTTCTAATAACACTTCAATCCCCGTGCTCTTCATTACATGTGTCAGTCGTTCAGAGGGCACTACTTTTCTTCACTCTAAGTACTACATTTGTTGTTTACGCATCACTACTTCTTCCCTCCCTCTTTACTACATGTGTCGTCCAACCAGCACGTTTTAATGGCTTACCTACATGTGGAGATGTAAGACGAGATAAGATAAGAAACACTTTATTATCTCACCATGAGAATTAATTTGGTCCAGTTGCATTTCACACACACACACACACACACACACACACACACACACACACACACACACACACACACACACACAAGTATTTACCCTTGCGCGTTTTTTTTTTAGGTATAAACTCCAGCCAGATTGAAGCAGCAAGACAATGTTATTTTCGCGCTACCTTTAGTCTACGTGTGAATGTGAAATGCTGCAACGCGCGCGCGAGTTCTGCGTAGCAGCATCAGCCAAAATATACAGGTACTTCTGCCGCCAAGAAAATGCTGTGGCAAACAGGGAAAGGGTGGGCTAAACTAAGTTGTTTGGGGGGCTAAACTAAGTTTTTAAAAAGTAGTGAAACTTTGGAGAAAGAAAAAAGGAAAATAAAAGCAAAGACGCAGAAAAGGGGGCGAAGAAATGTAAAAAAAAAAAAAAAAAAGAGCGGGATAGACAGTGAAAAGCCAGATGGTACTGGGAGAGGAGAGACACAAACGAAGAAAAGGAAGCAAGGACAAGCATAAAATTTCAGCATGAAAAAAAAGTGAACAGCCGGACATGGGCAGGAAGAGAGAATAAAAAGAAGAAAGTGCAGCACTGAAGAAAGCACAGAAAGAAAAAAAAAGCAAAAAGATAACAAGACAAAGAAGGTCGAAAGAAAGCTTTAAGGGGAAAGCATGAACAATAGCAATGTCAGCTGAAGGCATTTCTGGCCATCCGGGCAACGTTGGACCGGCGTGTTAGGAAAGGTGGTGTGTATTTGCAGGGGAGTTAGCTGCCCATGCACGGAGTCAAAACACTCCCCTCCCCTCTCCTCCTTTACCGACCCATCTTCATCCGCTCCTTCTAGCCTTCTCTTCCTGCATCAAACTTGGGATCGCTTGGACGACAGGAGCAGAATGAGTAATGAAGCTGCCTGTCATTGGAAGGCCAGAGAGAGAGAGAGAGAGAGAGAGAGAGAGAGAGAGAGAGAGAGAGAGAGGCAGAGACAGAGACAGACAGACAGACAGAAGAGAGACAGAAAGAGAGACAGGGACACAGAGAGAGACAGAGACAGAGAGACAGAGAGACAGAGAAAGAGAGAGAGACACAGGGACACAGAGAGAGACAGAGCGAGAGAGACAGAGACAGAGAAAGAGAGAGAGACAGGGACAATGAGAGAGACAGAGAGAGACAGAGAGACACAGAGAGAGACAGGGACAGAGACAGAGAGAGAGAGAGAGAGAGAGAGAGAGAGAAAGTTTTACAACATAATTATTTGTATCATCTTACCGAGTCTTTGTCTATTATGTCAA
>JADBJO010001105.1:155000-172500 GCA_016801955.1 Conus betulinus
TAACAAAAGTGATAGTAATAATAATGATAGTAGCAATAAAAGTAGTGGTAAGCAGCAGCAGCAGCAGCAGCAGCAGCAGATGCAGTAGTAATAGTAGTATTACGGCAAGCACGTGTCACTGCGGGTTGTCCACATTTACACATCTGCTGCGCCTTATCACAAACAAAGATATTAAAAGTGTCCTATCACAAAGACGTTCAAATAAATAACGTTCAAAGTGTCCTATCACAAAATAAAGACATCAAAGTGTCCTATCACAAATAAAGACATTAAAAGCAAACAGATAAATAAACGCAACGACATTACGTAGACGATGAATGAAAAAGATAACGAATCAGCATGTACTGCTAGGACCGAGGAGGGAGGGACAAAAGCGGGTAGAAGGAATGGATGTTGAAGAAAGGTGATTGGGGTAGATTGGGAATCGTGGACAATACTTAACAGATTAAAGTGCTAGCTGCAGAAGTAGCAGCAGTATACTACTAGTTGTAGCAGTACTAGTAGAGGTAGTAGGAACAGCACCAGCAGCAAAAGTAGTGGTAGCAACTACAGCAGCAGCAGCAGCAGTAGTAGTGTAGCAGTAGTAGTAGCAGTAATTGTAGTCGTTGCAGCAGCTACATTAATAGTAGTTGTAGCCAGCAGCGGCTGCATGACAAGTTATAATGCCTATTCAAGTTAAAAGGGCAAGAGTAAAACAAGACGACTGAACAACTCAGATTTTTTGCCCAAAGTCCTGTTGTTAAGACCAGCCGACCAAACTCCTAGTCAAGCACTCTGTGAAGGGAATACTGAATTGTCATCTGCGCAGAGCACCGATGTTTTCGGCTTGGTCACCACGGGGTCAATTCGTTTCAGCGTTACACTAAGACAGCGAGCGGGGAGAAAGGGAGACGGGGGGGGGGGGGGGGGGGGGGGGGACGTAGGGCGAGGGGTGCATGGAGAGATAGAGACGAGGAGAGAGAGAGACACAGAGAGAGACACACAGACACAGAGACACACACACACACCAACACACACAGAGAGAGATGGGGAGGCAGACAGACTGATGGAGAGGCTGATAGACAGGCAGAGACAGACAGAGACAGAAACGCACACAAAAAACAGTCACAGAGAAAAAAAGAAAATAACAAACGCCGACATATTTTTGTACCGACCCCCTCCCTCAAACCCCCCCCCCCCCCGCCCCCCAACGCCCCCCCCCCCCCCCCCCCCCCCCACCTTTACTCCTTCCACTCTGCTGTCCACAGCCAACAATTTACCCCCACCCCCACCGCCTCTCCGCCCATCCTAACCCGTCGACACTTGTCAAAGGAAAGTAAAAGTTGGACACCCACCCCCCACCCCAAACCCCCCCCCGTCCTTCGTCGCTTGACAAAAGGCACGTGCCGAGGTGAAGAAAAAAAAAAAGGTTGGTACGGAAAGTGGCTTGGCCTGCGCCAGACAATTGGGGGACAAGTGTGTCGCCTTAGAAGGCCGTTGTGTGATTGTTTGGCAGCTGCTAATTCACTTTGTCCTCCCAGCTGCTGTGGTCCTGCTGGGTCTTCTGGGGGCCCGATGTGTGGGCGGGCGGCTCTGGGCTCAATTCGTTCGGCTTTTTTTTTCTTTCTTTTCTTTTTTTTTCCTCTATTTTTTTTTCTCGCCTTCGCTTATGTCAGTGGTGGACCGTGGTAATTCAGGATTCTGCAGTGTGTGACTGTATTGCGTGTGTGTGGTTGTGTTTGTTTGTGTGTGTGTGTTGTGTGTGTGTGTGTGTGTGTGTGTGTGTGTGTGTGTGTGTGTGTGTGTGTGTGTGTGTGTGTGTGTGTGTGTGTGTGTGTGTGTGTGTGTGTGTGTGTGTGTGTGCGTGCGTGCGTGCGTGTGTGTGTGTGTGGTGTGTGTGTGTGTGTGTGTGTGTGAGAGAGAGAGAGAGAGAGAGAGAGAGAGAGAGAGAGAGAGAGAGAGAGAGAGAGAGAGAGAGAGAGAGATTGCGGTCCACTCCACTTACGCTATCAAAATATTTCTTTAACTTGTCTCTGAAGTGTTCTTTTTAACTGTCGCTGACTTTACTAAAGACAGTCTGTACGGGCATCCCAGGGAGAATAAAATGACACGCACACTGATAACCCCCAAAGGCGATCTACACTAATTCATGTGGTTCAGAAGCAATGCGCTGACATGTCTCAAACCGTTAATCGTATCAGAAAAGGAAGTTTTTCGAACTCAGCTAAAAAAAAAAAGAAATATCACTGTATGCCTTTTTTCTGTTATGAGACAGACAGTTTTTTAAACAAGTAGGGTAACTCTTGCTCCCATGGTGAAATAAATACGCGTCCTTAACTTCAAACGAATGCTGCCCATGACACCAAATCAGCCAGAGGACATGACAACACAGAGCAGACAGAACAAACGAGGAGAGTTTCTTTCATGATCAGACAGACGTTTTCTCAAAGCTGCATCTGCCAGCCCACACTTCCATCCTCCTCCCTATCCCCCTTTTTTTGTGTGACAGGTCTTACCTTCTTTGTATGAGGAAAGAATCACAGTCTTCTGGGTGTGTTTACACTTTGTTTCCAGATATGTGAAGACGACAGTACAGTATCATTGGTGTGTTTGCCTTTTGTTTCCCGATATGTGAGGACGATATTACAGCACTTTGATTCCTGATATGGGAGGGCGATGTTACAACATTCATAATGATACTTTGTTTCCTGATATGGGGGGGGGGGGGGGGGGGGCGATGTTACAACATTCAAGGTATGCTACACTCTGATTCCTGATATGTGAGGACGATGTTACAACATTCAAGGGTATGATACACTCTTATTCCTGATATGTGAGGACGATGTTACAACATTCAAGGTATGATAAATCACTCTGATTTCTGACATTAAAGGACGACGTTACAACTTTCAAGGTATGATACACTCTTATTCCTGACATTAGAGGACGGTGTTACAACATTCAAGGTATGATAAATCACTCTGATTCCTGACATTAAAGGACGACGTTACAACTTTCAAGGTATGATACACTCTTATTCCTGATATGTGAGGACTATGTTACAACATTCAAGGTATGATAAATCACTTCGATTCCTGACATTAAAGGACGACGTTACAACTTTCAAGGTATGATACACTTCATATTCGTGATATGTGAGGACTATGTTACAACTTTCAAGGTATGATGATACTTTGTTTCGTGATATGCGGGGACGATATTACAGCATTTGGCGTATTTTAACACTTTATTTTTCTTTTATGTGAACACGATATTATAGTGCTCTGGGTATGCTTGCACTGTTTTTCCAAGAAGACATTACTTAAGTATTCTGGATGTATCTACAGTTTGTCTCTGTCTACGAGAGGACATTACTACAATATGCTGGATGTGTTTACATTTCGTTTCTCTCTGTATCAGAACAATACTGCATTATGTAGCATATGTTTACATTTTGTTTCCTTTAGCTGAAGGACATTACTACAGTATGTTGGACATGTGTACATCTTGCTTCAGTATTACGAAATGTTATATTCTGCTTCTTTCTGTATCAGGACACACTACCTTATGTAGGATAAGCTTACATTTTGTTTCTCCCTGTGTCAGGACATTACTAGTGTATATAGCGTTTGCTGTTTGTTTCCTTTGGTGTCAGGACATTACTGCAGTATTCAGGATACATTTACATTTTGTTCCTTTCTGTCTTGGGACATCACTATAGCATACAGGATATATCCGTGTTTTGTTTCTCTCTGTATAAGGACATTATTACAGTATGTAGGATGTGCTTACATTCTATTTCCTCTGTACAAGGACACTACAACATAACGGAAAGACCTGTTCATATTTTTCCCGTCTGTGTCACAACATTTCTTCATGTAGAATACGTTTATAATATGTGTCTCCTATGTGAATGGACTTAACTACATTATGCAGGATAAGTGTACACTTTGTTTCTATGTGGAGAAACTATCACAGTGTCTCCTATGTGAATGGACTTAACTACATTATGCAGGATAAGTGTACACTTTGTTTCTATGTGGAGAAACTATCACAGTGTGTTGGATATGTTTTAAACCTTGCTTCCTTCAGTGGCAGGACACTTCTATAGTACATTGTGTATGTTTACATTTGCTCCTATTGACGTGTGAGGAACATACTACATACAGTATTCTGGATTCTTGACGTGCTGTTTTCTTAGGCGCGAAGGCATTACTACAATGTTCTGGCAGTTTTTTTTCCTCTTGATGTGCGAAGACCATACTACAGTATTCAGAAAAAAATGTACACATTGCTCTTTCTTTTTATATGTTTTCCCTTTTTTGCACGTCGTTCGTGCTATCCCATCACTAGAGCCAATAAAGGACGAATCTTACTATGTCCAGTCACACTGTCAACGTACTGTTTCCTGTAGGTCCGTCCGTCTTCTGGCTCTGGCGCGGCAATAAAAGAAAAAGGATCGTTGGAAGGTCAGAAGCGCTGTGCCTCTATCCGGGACGACAATCAGCTTGGGCTGATGGCCCTGACTGATTTATCTGCAGCTTTCTACACGATCGGTCACACCATTTTCCCTGATGTCGGCCCGTATGGCTGCTCTCTGTGGGACAGCACCAATCCTACCAGTATCTTTTCTACGCTCTCTCCACGTTGATTGTTACTACCTGTAGAGATAATCTGAAGCACATTTTCATCGTTCTCTTGAACAATCTATTATACAAAGCATTTTCATTCATTAAAAAAAAAAAAAATTCTTATCCAATCATAAAAACTTTTAAACAGTTTCTTCATCGCACACCAAAAAAACAAATTTCCCCTCTTCTGTTTCTTTGGTGTGTAACGTGATATCCAGCAGACTGACATATTCATTCAGGCATCAACTTGTAAAAGAGAATATTACGTACTACATTACGTGTTTCTTTTCTGCCTAATGAAAAAGAGTGACAAGTTCAGATGTTCCATCATTTTGCCTCTAATGAAAAATCGGTGAATCAAAGATCCATATAGATCTCTACAAGTATCATTCAGTATACTAAGTAACTGAAAAGTCACTGGTGGCACTAACGAGCAGATTGGTGGCATTTTATAAGAGAACATGCCATGTCTCACGTGCACTTTCTTTTGTGCTCGAAAAACATTCGTGTCCATATACTGTGCAGCCCGAATCAATCTCTTTATTACTGAAACTGTAATTTTCTAATCCTAACACGCGAAATGCATCGCACTTTATACGGCAGACAAGGCAGCACCGACCCGTGTAAAACAACCCCCAGAATTTTCTGACTGAAAAGCACATAGGTATTCTTACGCGTGCGCGCGTGCATGCATGTACGCGCACTTGAACGCTGCATTTTGTACCTAACCTGACTGTTGCTCTGGCAAGATGTCTAGTGTCTCCAAATCAAGTGATGATGGTTGTAACCCACAAGACCACGACTACCACATCAAGGAATAGTCTAGTGTCTTCCACCGTGCTCTCCCTTCAATCAACATAGTAGTCCCAGACTGTTGGTCACAGCAGACATAGGCCGTGTATCATTGACAGCGTCGGCGGAACAGACACAGAAGTAAAGCGTATGCAGGAGAAGAAGAAGAAGAAGAAGAAGAGAGAGAGAGAGAGAGAGAGAGAGAGAGAGAGAGAGAGAGAGAGAGAGAGAGAGAGAGAGAGAGAGAGAGAGAGAGAGAGAGAGAGAGAGAGAGAGAGAGAGCGAGAGAGAGAGAGAGAGAGAGAGAGAGAGAGAGAGGGAGAGAGTCGTTTGTGTGGTGGACGAGGCTTCACCGAGGGCGGTTGATGGACGCCGTGAGTCCCGGGGCCGGGGCTGATGGATAGCGGAAGAGGCTGTCTCCAGCAGCACTCAGGGCCGGCTCGGGCTGTGGCCAGGCTGATCCCGCTGGACGAGGCGCACGACGGTCGCCCTCACGGAGGGAGGGAAGACGGAGGAGGAGACGTGACAACACACACCGGCGAGTGTCGCCATCTTTTATCGGCCGCCACCGGAAGTCAGCCGAACCGCTTCAGGAGTAGCACGATGTCGCCTGTTCTTTTCCGCCCTACGTCTATCCTATCTATCCTACACTGATCTTCTCTGGGATTGTTTGGGAGTGGTGGTGGTGGCAGAGAGGGAGAGGGAAGGGGTGGAGGGGAGGAGAGGGTGGAGCCGATAGATCAATTCTACAGAGATCAGTTTGGATTTTTTTTTTTGCCAATGGTGAGTGGATGAGAGGCGACAGATTACATCTACACTGATCATTTTGAAGTCTTTCACAATGGTGAATGATTCAGATGTGGCAGATCAATTCTACACCGGTCCTTCTGGAATATGTTAGAGCTGGATGGATGGCAGACGGAATAAAATCACTGCCATCCATTCTGGGACAGAATAAGAAATCAAACTGAGCAACAGATTACTTTTCAAATACCTACAGCAATGTCTCTTCTGTGGGGGAAAAAACCGTGCATAATGGAATCAGAATTTAAAACTAAAGAAAGCCAGTGAAAAATACCTCTATGCCGTTTTCATCTGACCGTACACCGAGACCAATAAAAACCGGGAAAGGCGTGGCTTCCAGTTGTCACACGACATTTGGTGTGCATCTATATGACACTTAGTGTGTTATAATCATCATAATCATCATCGCCAACATCGTCGTCATCATGCGGCATAAGAAGCTGCGGAATAAGAATGATAATAATACTTATATTGACTAATGCTACTACTACTACTACTACTACTACTACTACTACTACTACTACTACTACTACTACTGCTGCTGCTGCTGCTGCTGCTGCTGCTGCTGCTGCTGTTGCTGCTGCTGCTGCTGTTGTTATGAAGAGGAAGAAGAAGAGGAGAATGAGGAAGAGGTGAAAAGAAAAGCAGCAAGAGGAAGTGGATGAAGAGAAGGGAGGGAGGACGAGGAGGAGAAGGAGGAGGATGAGAAGAGGAGAAGAAGAAGAAGAAGGAGAAAGAGAAAAGAAAAAAGAAGACTCCAAAGAGCAAGAGTAATAATGAAAGAGAATAAAATAACAAAGAAAAAGAGAAGAAAAGAATTAGGAGGAGGGGGGAGAAGAAGAAGAAGAAAAAAAAAAAAAAGAAAGGAAAAAAGGAAAGAAAGAAACGGAAAAAGAAGAAGAAGAAGAAGAAAAGAAAGAAGGCAACGATAGTGAGTAGGGAGGAGGAGGCGGAGGAAAACACAGAAGCACAATAAAAAAAAAAAGAGCGGATCGAACGAGCCAGCAAGACACAGAGAGAGAGAGAGAGAGAGAGAGAGAGAGAGAGAGAGAGAGAGAGAGAGAGAGAGATTGGGGTGAATGAGAGAGATGAAGAAGAAGAATGAATGAAGAGAGAGAGAGAGAGAGAGAGAGAGAGAGAGAGAGAGAGAGAGAGAGAGAGAGAGAGAGAGAGAGAGAGAGAGAGAAGAGAGAGAGAGAGAGAAAGAGAGAGAGAGAGGAGAGAAGAGGAGAGAGAGAGAATTCAGAGAGAAGGAGAGAGAGAGAGAGAGAGAGAGGAGAGAGAAGAGAGAGAGAGACAGAGAGAGAGAGAGAGACAGACAGACAGACAGACGACAGACAGACAGACAGATGGCGACTGTCCTAACGAAGCCATTCAGACGACGGGTGTGAATGGACCTATCTCGGTAAGCTCGTTCCCTTCTTTTTCCTCTTCCTGTAACGCTAAACATGCGCGCGCACACACAATTACACGACAGTGGATTGCCTCGGAAATCATATCCTGGAATATTGTAATAACCAGAAAGTTAACTGCCTTTTGAGAGAGAGAGAGAGAGAGAGAGAGAGAGAGAGAGAGCGAGAGAGAGAGAGAGAGAGAGACAGACAGACAGAGACAGAGAGAGAGAGAGGGTGTGGGATGGAGTTGGGAAAACTGGTCAGGTTTTGTCAACGTAAAGATGAACGGATAATGGAGGAAATCACCAGCCGATAAAAACAATAAGGTTAGTTCAAGGGGAGACGGTGGTGTCACTATATGACTGCATAGACTCCCTTGTTTAGTTACTATGTGACGCCTGCTTGCGTGCGCGCTTGCGCTTGTGCGTCGCTTATCTGTGTGTGTGTGTGTGTGTGTGTGTGTGTGTGTGTGTGTGTGTGTGTGTGTGTGTGTGTGTGTGTGTGTGTGTGTGTGTGTGTGTGTGAAGGTGGGTCTGGAACAGGCATGCAGAAAGGAACGGCATGAGTGTGTGTGCAAACTAGGGATCAAGGCAGGAGGCGCCGTTTGATATCAAAAATAATGGGTATGAATGTGTCTGTTTACACTTTATGATGCTCTGTTGGTTTGATGCCGACGACTTCAACTTAGTGGTCTGAACAATGGCTAAACAAAGGTTCTTCGACGTCCTGTGACAACCACCTGAATTTCGTTCTTTGTAAATATTCCTTTACTGTGCGCCCCCCCCCCCCCCCCCCCACACACACACACACACACCACACACACACTTTCTTTTTTTTTTTTTAAAACTTTGTTTGCATTGGGAACATGCGTCACTGGAACGAATGGACTGGCCCCGGGTAGGCTTAGAACATTCTCCCTGTCTCTGCAAATGTTAGGTGTTTCTGTTTGCTGACTAAATCTATTGTAAACTGTTTAGTGCACACGCTCTCGACCAAAGTTAAAAGTATACATGTGGTACAACTGTTTTTTGTTGTTGGTTTTGTGCTGTTCATGACCTATGAAGTGTTTGCGAATCTTGTGATTTTGTTGCAGTTGTAGTCCCCACACCTTCAAAGGGGCAAAAAGGGTAAACTTTGTTGATTCTTTGAAGCATAATCATTATCTGTTACTCAACTCTCTCTGGTCTGTACATCCTCATTTCCAGACTCTACCAGTTTCTGAACCGGCAAATTACTCACTAGCAATGCGATGTGTTTTCTGATGGGTACGCTATAGTGGCCTGATATTGACATTGTTACTTCCCACGCATTTCGGTGATGCTATTCAAAGAGAATGGTTCTACAAGTAGCTGCATCCAGAGATCTGTAAAACGTAACCTATCGGCTGGGTTCAGATAGAACTCTGATATGTTCTTAGAACATAGGCCTCTGTTTCGCAGATAGATTCAAAGACGCAAGAAGAGCTGAATCGAGCAAGGCGAGGAAACATGGATTTACAGCCTCTGAAAGGTATTGCATGCAAGAACAATTCCTCTCTTCAAAATCATGAAGATTAGGAAGAAAACGGAAATGCGCGTGGACTCAACTCTGCATGAGAGGTCTAACACTTGATGTTTTTCTTTCTATACAAAGACCGTGTGAATATGGCTTTGTGGACACTAGCTTGATCACGGAGAAGGATCTTCTAGGAGCTGACGGCTTGTGCTGCGGACACAGCGTTTATTACTCCTGGAAAAACAAGGTCAGCACAGTGTGTTTTGCAGTGAGCGGTGACTTCAGTGAGTACAGTGCCAGCATTGGCTTCAACCTGTACGTTAAGCAAAAACTCTTTCGATAGAAGAAGCTTGATGGAAGAACATTCGGACAGCCAAGTTCTGCACCCTTCCCAGTGTGACAAGATCATTTGTTGGAGACGTCAATAACCAGCAAATAGCAACAACCAGGTTTCATGCACAAGGACAATATTGCCAAGGCGTATGGATCAGTGAGGTGCACTCCTGGTTCCTTTTAATTTTCTATTGAAGACCGATTCCAGAAGTTTTTGTTTGCCGTGTGAAAATCCTAACGCGTAATTCTTTAAACTATGGTGGTCAAAGTTACTTCACGCATCACGATGTTTGAATTCCTTACGAAAACGCTTCTCTTACACAGCGCAGATTCTTCGTCACTGCTGAAACTGCGTGCCTAAATGAATGAATTCATTCCCCTGGCTGTGAAACGGATTTTGTGTGGTGGTGGTCTGTGCTCTCTTGCTTCCTTCCCGTTAACGCGATAAAGGCAGGGGTAGGATTACACGATTCAATGAACAGCCCTCGTTTCGCAAACCTAGTCATTTGATCACCGTTTGTTGATTTCGTCGTTGCCACACTGCTCAATGGATTTCTTCTCTATGCGTTGACTTGACCATTCTTTACACGGAAAGAAAAAACCAGGCGACTGTTAATGCATTCTACAGCCTACAAAGTGACAAAAGGGCGTTTCGGGAGTAGTGGACTTTTCAGCCTGGCAGCAGTCTGTTTTCAGCTGACCTCGGAGTGGCTTTCATTCCCGACATCCAGCCTCTTTACTACTATCACAATTAGTATCAGTTTTGTGTACACGTTGTTGAGAACAAAAAGGAAAATTCACGAAATCGGACACCCGCTGGATTCTCCATCACTATTTCATGTTCGAGGTAACGGGTACGAATTACAGCCACCAGTCAACACTTCTTAGATGCCACAAAACGGCACGTGGATGCCACACGTCAATCCCGTCGGCTTTCTCCACGGAATTAAAACTAACCAAGCGAAACAAAAGCAACAGACAATACAATGAACAAAATCAATAGTCTTTCTTCCTTTTTATTTATGGACTTTTTTTTTACCACGAGGAAAGGAGTTTTTTGGCCGGAGAGTTTCCTAGAGCCTTCTTGCATATTCGTCCTACGTCGCAGACCTCAGCAGTGCTCTTCACGGAACGGAGCCCCACCGTAATAAGGATGTCCGTATCCCTAGCGACAAGCGACGGAAGGCGACGAGTCGTGTCGACATGGCTTCGTAATTGGCCGTAAACCCAATCCGTGGCCAAGCATATGGAGAACATGAAAAACACGTTACGATCACTGTGGAGGGTAAATCGAATTTGGTCCGTACAACGCCGGTCCGGAAAACCAGTTAAGTTGCAGACAGTGTCCAAGACTGTTAAGTTTCAGACAGGGTCCAAGACTTTCAGGAAAAAAAAAAAAAAAGAGAAGCGCTCAAGATCAAGTGCTACTTCAGCAAAGGATGGGAGAGGGGAGGGGGAAGGAGTGTGCTGAGACACACAACGCGAGTTATTGGCCTTTCTGGGGCATAAAAGACAGGATCAACTCAAGAGGGTGTCAGTGCCGTTCGCTGCGCGGGCATCTCCAATGAGAATCTGTACTTGAGTCTTGGATTCGATTTGCATACCCGGTGATGTCTTTTTGTCACTGGGTTTAACGACACTCCACTACCGCCATTTTCACTGCTGTGCTTCGATCAGACAAAAATCTACAGTTGACATTACATTACTGTACACCTTCGTGACCTCCTCCCCCCTCTCCCCTCCGTCCCCACCCCCCTTTTTGTCCTCCCCACTAGCATCCCCTCCAAAATGCCCTCCCCTCTTTTGTACACTCAATTCCCCATTTCCATTCCATCCATCCTGCGCCATTTTGCTCCGTTCCCCTCTCTCCTGTTTATGAGAGAGAGAGAGAGAGAGAGAGAGAGAGAGAGAGAGAGAGAGAGAGAGAGAGAGAGAGAGAGAGAGAGAGAGAGAGAGAGAGAGAATGATTCTGACGGCAGTTCAGAGACCATCTACGGTCAGTGGCTTGTGTCTTTATATAACCACTTGTTGCATGTCCTGATCAGGATGACCAGAAACCCCATAACAAACGGACTACGGCAAATCATCGATTACATAGCTTTCATTTTGGGCTAGGCGTTCATTCCGCTGCCTGCATTTAAGTCTAGTTAGTGATTCTGTTGTCTTTTTTCAAGGTTAGTCATTGACTTTACTGTCTTTTTCGAGGCTAATAAGTGACTGTTTCTCTTTTCAAAGGCTCGTTATCGATTCTGTTGTCTTGTTAAGGCTAATTATTGATTCAGCTGTTCGCTGATTATTGATTCTGTTGCCTCTTTTTAAGGTCACTTACTTATTCCACTGTCTTCTTTTAAGGCTTAATATTGAATCTTTGTCTTCTTTTAAGACTAGTTATTGGTTCTGTCCTTCAAGGCTAGTTATATATCCTGATTAAAAAAATGTAGCTATGAATCTGTCTGAAAACTAGTACTGATCTTTTCTTCAAGATGGTTACTTGTCCAGTGCAAGGTCAAGTATACATCAAGTTTGAGGTCAGTTTTTGTGTCTCTAAAGGCTGTTGGGTTCTCCTGGCTTTTCAGGCTGGTAATTTTAGGCTTTTCTTTTAGGCCACTTTTAGGCTAGTTATGCCAGTTTTGTTTCTCTGTAGGCTAGTAAACTATCCTTCAGATTTGTTTTAGATTGCTTACGTGTCTTTTCTATGTCATTTATTCGGTATTAGGATAATTGGTTATCCTCATTTAGGCCACAAACGTTCCGGTGTTCAGCCTCGTTTTCCTTTCTTGTATCCCTTTCTTCGGTTACCTGTCCGGTATTTCAGACAAACAGCTTAGTTGTGTTTTAGACTGGCTCATTATTTCAGGCTTTTGAATTATCCTGTTTTTTTTTTTTTTTTTCTAAACCTCATTGTCCCAGTTTCGGCTGTTTCTTTTTGTTTTGACCTTTAGGCAAAGTAAAATCTCGCGTGCTGGTAGAGATGATAATTGTTTTAGGCTAGTTAGTCGTCCTGTTTGTAAGGCTACATATTTTTTTTTCCCCAGCGAGTTATCGGTCTTATCTTTAGGTTCAACATTTTGCTCTTTAAAGCAAATTATTAATCATGACTTGTTCGTTTTTACGGTATTCATAATCCTATGTATCAGGCTGGTCGGTCCTTTCTTTATTATTTATTAATCATTCTTGTGTTTGTTACTTTTCCTACTTTCTAGACTAGTAAATAAGTAGGGTTTATATAAATCTGGAAATTGAATAAGTTTTCGGCTAATGACTAATCGTAATCTTTTTGTTCGTTTGAGTCCGTTTTTGTCCGTTTCTTTTGGCGGGATGTTGAGCGTGATTTTAGGCTACTTTAATACCGACCGTGTTTATAAGCTTGTAAAGAATCACGTTTTAACCAACCCCACAAATTACCACTGCAAGACGGTCTGCATTCCCCAAATGGGACGCAAACCCTGCACTGTAACGCCATTCCCTGAACACATGAAGCTCTGCTTTAACTGCCAGTGGTTCCAAGGGCGCCAAGCTAGCAGGCTGACCAGAAACCTAATTTGGTAGCAAGTGTACTGGGGTCTACTGTATTGTACACTGTCGCGTTGCATTATGTTCTATCTGTATATTGTTTTAAACAGAGTTGCGTACGTCTGAACTGTATTGCGTTCTATTGTACAATACTGTCTTGCAATGGGCTGTAATGCCGAGTAATGTGTTTTGTGCTCTGTTGTACTGTACTGTAGTTGTTGTGTTGTTTTACAGTATTGTTTTGTACTGTGCTACTCACCGTTTAACTGTTTCGTATCATCTTGTGTATCGTTAAACTGTTCTGTAAAAGTTAAATGAACTTTTGTATCGTTTTTTTTGCACTTAACTGTGTACAGCTTTGACACTTGCATTGTGTTGTGCTTGACTGCTGCACTGTATCGTATGTTGCTGTATCAAGTAAATTCCAATGTTTAATAGTGTTTCGTTCCGTTGAGTTGCGAACCGAGTGATCCTATGCTATTTTGTGATCTGTTGCGCTCTACGTAATCTACAATACTATACAGTTTTAACGGCAACGGCTAAAGCTGGTTGAAATCTGCGAGGGGATTCCACAAACAAAGTCGTTTGGTGGTGTTGCATACTTTTGTACTGTCTTGTGATCCACTGCATTGTACTGTGATTCATTACATGGCACTGTATGGTGCTTTCTGAATCGTACTGTATCATATTGTAATTGCTTGCCTTATTCTTGTTTTTTTTTTCTGCATAAATTCGGTGCCGCTGGTTAGATCCGAAGTGATGGGCGGGTACCTACTAAACAACACCTTGTGTTACATTTAGAAGTCTGAATATGGTGGTCACTGATAAAATCGGCTCTGACGAACTTGGTGTTCTCAGCCTCAGGCCCCCGTTTTTATCGGAAAGACAAGAGTAAGTGAGGGGACATCCTTTACTACAAAAAGCGAAGAGGTCAATGCCCTCCTGACCATCCCCCAGTTAAAATTTGGCAGCCCTGACAGACGTACCATGAAATATGAGCCGTGTTCACGTGGGTTGTTCGTGCAGTTCGTGCAGTGCTTAAAAAGCAGTTTGTTTGTTCCCCTGTCAGAAGTACACCTTTCCGAACATCTTCTACTGAGGATAACCAGGCCCATCGAAGTGAAACGGTCCTGCCATCAGAGAATTGGTCCAGCGGCGATCCCGCTCCCCTGCTCAACCACCCCACCGGGCGCTAATCAGGCGCTTCCAGTCAACCCAGGCCACACGTCGCCCAGTTACGTCACAGCGGTAGCGTGTGGTCAGGCATCGCACGTGCTAGAGACGTCAGATCACTGGGGACACGACAGGATGATGGCTGCCGTTCGCACGAAGACAAACACAGAGGCCCCTTTCGCTCTGTCCTTGTCCTGGGCTGTTGACACTGCTGCCACTGCCACGGTACGGGCAGGCCATCGGGAGAGGTGAGGGAAACGAGCATCGATAGTTTCAAGAGGAAGGGGAGCGAAGTGTAACCATGGGGGTGTGGGGTCTGAACCGTGCTTAACAAACGGGTAAAACGGCGAACGCCTGAACTCTTTTCTTCCCAGTGAAAGAACGTTAACCAAAACTGATCAAAATCTGAAGTCATACAATCTGTTACTAAGAGACAGATGAAACACAGAGACGAAGTTTAACCAGGGTTCAGTCGAATCAGCTTCTATCCCTTCAAAAGCAAGTTCATCTTCAGTATGAAGAAGGTAGAAAAGTCATTTGGCTAGAGCTCAACAAAGAAATTTTTTCGTGATATGTTCTGCCAACAGTTTTATCCCCATGCATGAACATTAGCAGCGTGAGAGAAATAAAGAATGGGATCAGTTAGATACTTTCCATTTATTAATTTTTGAAAACATAGTTTATCAAAAGGCAGATAATAGCCTGAGCCATTTCTAAGAACATAAAAATTATCTAAACGAAAACGCTCAGGCTCTGAAATATTCAGAAGGGAAGTTCCATAAAGAACGACACAATCAGAACACACACATTGGTAGACGGCAGGTGGCTCCTCCTACCAATCAAGGGACGCTATCTATTTCGATGTATGACGATTTTGGGTTTGAGATCTGAGAAACGATTGGACATTTTGCATTTTTCAATGTGTTGAACTGTTAAGAAAAGTAGATCATCATCTCGTTGCCTGCTGCCCAAGTGGTTTTCAGTTCAAGCACAATACTGTCGTTTCCATTATTGTTGAGACACTTCCTTCCCCAATTGTCACGACACTTCAAGAACTGACAATGCTTCGTGTGATGGCATGCAACGGCTTCCTGAGCAGAAAGGGAATCGGAGAAGATCCAAGCTATGTCTTTGTTCCAAGTGATTTTCCACGTTCAATGCCACGTCCAGAGCTGCGAGACGAGCAGTCGGAGCTGTCAGCAGAGGTGTTTGGAGGGTGGGTAGTTCAGAAAAGAGGATCACCTGGCTGTAGAAGCATTGCTTTTGTCCGATCTGGATTCCTCGGTCATCTTTTCTCTCCACCAGAGTATAACGCTTTCTCATCAGCATCTGTTGGTTGGTCTGTACTTCAGCCATTTGGAGCAATTAGTACTACCACGCCCATTTTTACTTGCACTTGGTGGAAAGATGTCTGCCCATTAGCAACTTGCTACTATTAATATTTACCACGCCCATTTTACATTCATTTGGAAGAAAGGTGTCTGCCACCAGCCATTTGCAGCAATCAGAACTACCACGCCCATTTCACAGACACTTGATGGAAAGATGTCTGTCCATCAGCCATTGGCAGCAGTGAGTTCTACCTCGCCAATTCCTCGGACACTGCATGGAAAGATATCTTCCCATCAACCACTCGCGGAAACGAATACTATCGCGCCGATTTTACAGACACTTGATCGAAAGATGTCTGTCCATCAATGCTTCTCAAGCAACTACCACGCCAGTTCTACTGGCACTTTGAGGAAAGAGATGTCTCTCTGAGCCACAAACAGCATTTTGTACTGCCACGCCGATTGTACAGACACTTGACGGGAAAGATGGCTTGCGGCAATGGGTACTGCCGCGCCTTTTCTCATACACTGGGTTGACAGATGGACTGTGGGCCGAGGAATGGCTCATTCATTTCGGATGTAGATCGACATCAAAGGCTTGAGCTAGGATCCCTTCGAGCTCGGCAGAAGTCGGCTTTCTTCGGAGCTCCCTTCCAGTCTTTTTTTTTTTTTCTTTTTTTTGCTTCATTTGTCAACAACCTGACAGTCACTGAGGCGCATTCGTCACCATTGTCGCTGTCAACGCTTTACGGGTGTGAACCCTTGTGCTTTTCCAGGAAAAGGAAGAAAAGAAAGACAACGATTAGAAGGAAGAATCACCGTGAATGGAGACAGAAGGAGAAGAAATAGAAACCCCTGGACACGTCCAGTCCCCTCCGCTATTTGATTCTGAACTGGAGATTGGTTCGGTCATACTATGACGTACGTTCTCGGTAGATTCTTGGCAAAACGAACCTGATTAGTTCACGCAAAGGGCAGAAAGAACTCTTATCCGATCTGTGAAAAATGGAGCACTATCATCTGATGTTAACAGACAGCACCATTTTTCAAAATCTGCCGATAGTCTTCTCCGGGAGACCAACTAGGCTGGGGATGACATTTGCCCAGACACACCGAAGTTCAGGCTGCAGGTACTCAACGGTCGGCATACGCGCGGCAGAATGACTAGTTCATTAGGATTCATCATCACCACTGCCATCACCATACTCTCACAACACACCCATCCGTTCACCCACACACCCCCCCCACCCCCCCCCCCCCCCCCCCCCCCCCCCCCCCCTGGCCCCCCCCGAATCCATAACCAGATGTCAGGTATCAGCACATCCCGCCCTGCACGGCTCGCCCGGGGATGACGTCACAGTTTCTGCCCAGTCCGTGTGGATAGTGGGTCAGCAGGTCAGAGGGTTCGGCAGTTCCCAAGTGACGGGGAGTCGTGGGGCTTAAACCTCAATCTGTCATGCAGTTCTTTTTCCGCCCTGCTAAAATTGCCGGGCGAGATTCTCATCTTTAAACTGGCTGGCTGGCTGCTAGACCACCAGAGGAAACAAAACGTTTTTAATTGAAGAAAAGAAAAAGAAAACTCGTGGCAAACTATGCGAATGTGCTATGTATCTACCACACATTAAACATTAACCATCATCCATCCCCCATCTACATGCACACACTCATAGACACAGACAGACAGACAGACACACACACACACACACACACACACACACACACACACACACACACACACACACACACACACAGAGGCGCGCGTAGGCACACTCCATTTCTTAGCTCCTTTCCATTTGGGTGCTTGTGTTCCTCTGCGTCCGTGTAGCCCTATCGTGCAAAAATCTGTGCTTTTCCTTTCTATTTGCACATCTCCCCCCCCCCCCCCCTCTCCCCCTACCCTCCCTAACTCCTCCTCCTCCTCCTCTCTTTGTTTTTGCCTCGACTTCCTTTTTCGTTTTCCAACAACACCCCCCCCTTCTCTATCCTAATTCCTCTCCATCTCCTTTTTGTGACTTGCGCAGAGCGAGATCCCTCTTCCTCATGGTGAACCTTTGTG
>JADBJO010001105.1:177500-187500 GCA_016801955.1 Conus betulinus
GTGCGCAGTTCTTGCGTTTGTAGAGAACGATTAATAGATGCACATGCAAAGCTCTCTATCAATGTTCAGTTTCAGTTTCGATAGAGAATGATGGTCGTCACTGACACCTGCATCGTTCTCTGTCAGTGTGCAGTCCTGGGTGTCTGTAGAGAGCGATGGATATCACCGACACCTGTCTTATCATCTGTCAGTGTCCAATTCTTGTGTTTAGAAACAACAACGACGGAGATATTTGACATCCTACATCATTCTTTTATTCGTTTACAGATCATTATGTCCACTGAGAACAATGGATATCGCCGATATACCTGCATCGTTCTCTCTGTCAGAAACAAGTTCTAGTGTCCATAGAGAGCAATGTATGTCACCGAATCTGCACACTTCTTTGTCAGTGTGCAGTTCGTGTGTTCATAGATAACGATCGATGTCACCAACATCTTCTTTGTTCTCTATCGGTGTGCAGTTGGTGTGTTGTAGAGATCCATGGATACCACCGACACCGACATCGTTCTCTGTCGGTGTGCAGTTTGCGTGTTTATAGAGAACAATGGCTATCATCGACACCACCTTTGTTCTCTGTCAGTGTACTGTTCTTATGTCTAAAGACGACGACGTGTATCTCCAACACATGCATCAGCCTCCGTTCGTGATCAGTTTATATGTCTACAGAGAGTAACGGCTATCAACGACACTGCTTTTCAGTTCTTGCGTCCATAGAGAACGATGAACATCATCGTAACACCAGCATGTTCTCTATCAATGTGCACCTCATGTGTCTACAGAGAACGACGAATGTCAATCAACACCTGCATGTTCTTTGTTAGTGTGCAGTTCAGGTGTCTGTAGAGAATGCTGGATATCACCGACATCTGCATGTTCTCTGTCAGTGTGAAATTCTGGCGTCTGTAGAGAACGATGAATTCATCATCAACACCAGCACGTTCTCTGTCAATCTGCAGTTCTTGTGTCCATAAAGAACGATGAATATCATCAACACCTGCATGTTCTCTATCAGTGTGAAATTCCTGTGTCTACAGAGAACGATGGACATCACCAATCTCCGCACGTGTTCTCTTTCGACGTGCAGATCATATGTCCATAGAGGAGGTCGGGTATCATCAACACCTGCATTCTTCTCCGTCACTTATTGTGTCAACAGAGAATAATGGATATCACCAACACCTGCACTGATCTCTGTCAGTATGCGGTTCTTGTGTCTGAAAACAACTACGGATATATCTCTGACACCTGGATTAGTCTCCATTCGCGTGCAGTCTACACGTCTATAGAGAACAATATGTATCACCGACAGCTGCAATGTTCTGCCATTGCCACGAGTCTTGTGTCTATAGAGAACAATTTATGTCTCCAACATCTGCATTCTTCTCTGCCAGTGTCTAGTTCTTGTGTTTAGAGAGAACGATGGACATCACCGACGCGTGCGTTGTTCTCTGTCGGTGTACAGATCATGTGTGTCCATAGAGAAAAATGGATACCTTCAACAGCTGCATTATTCTTTGTCGGTGCGCAGTTCTTGTGTCATCAGAGAACAATAAGCATGATCAATACATGCATGTTCTTTGTCCGTATGCAATTCTTGTGCCCATAGAGAATGTTGGAGATATCACCGACACCTGCACTGTTCTCTGTCAAAAGTGCAGTTCTTTTGTCCACAGAGAACAACAGTTATCACCACCACCTGTATTGTTCTCTAGCAGCGTGCAGTTCTCGTGTCCATAGAGATGATGGATCTCCCTCATCGGAAATCTCTAAGTCATGGCCAGCCCTGACATCCATGAAGAATCGTTACTATCAATGTCTTGTTATCTTTTCTTCCAAGCCTGGTAACTGCAGGCGGATATGGATTTAGACTTACAAGAATGATCACTTTTTTCTTTGAAGTTTGTTACGCTTTCATTTCCACCGGAAAACACCAGTCCTGTGCATGCTGAATCTTTCAGAACCATAGGAAATACGGGTCAGCTCAATAACCCAGTGATGTGCATGGGGACCTCATTCAGGGTCTTCCAAAGCACAAGATCTTTTTTTGGCCTCTGGAGAACTGTCTGCCTTCGGACACCCAACCTTCATGCTGGCTGGACGTCAACGGCTCACCTCCGGTAAGATAGCAGACGAGGATAATCCTAGCGGAGAATTCATGGGTACGGGATCTACCTAACACCTACCGAAGACTAGCGAAAGAACAAGAGGGGCAGACAAAACTACCAACGTTTGTGCTGGGAGCCCAAGGATTTAATTAAAAAAGGACCCATGCCTGGACTTTCCCCCACAGCGATCTTGAGGGCCTAGACCGTACGACCACAATCTATTCTTATCTGTGTGTGTTGGTGTTTCACTCCCAAAAGGAACACAAGGCAACTCGGTCAGTCTTGTTACAACTAATAAGAAACATCTGACCTTAGACAGCCGTGCTGTAAAAGGCTAAGGCCACACACAAATGTAGCCTCCCCCACTTGTATCCGACGTATCATAGCGAGAAAACCAGCTGACATTTCACAGTCACACAACAGTCCCGGCGGGTTCTGTTAATCACCGCCCGGATCCATAGAGGGGAAGCGGTGGGAGGGGTGGGGGGTGGGCGAACAGCCCACCCAGCCAATGAAAGACAACGGAATGGGCGGATTTTTGTTCATTCTTTCAGTTGTCTTTCCCCCTCTGTCTTCGGGGTGGCTCATAATAATGGGGATTGCAGGAGCACGCAACGACATGGAACCCGGTCCTTGCGCGGGGATGTTGCTGTCACGGGGCCCTGGCCCGAAGAATGCCCTTCGCTGATTTCCCTGGAGGCCAGGGACGAGGCTCTCGGCCGTTCTTTGGCGGCGGCCCCCTGTGCGGCTCTTTCGCCTGGAGAGCGGTCCCTAGAGGAATCAGGACGTCAGGGCGGAAGAAAAGGGGGTGACAAGAGGCCGGAGCCATTCGCCCGGTGCCGGGCCCATTGACAGCCACCGTGGCAACGATACAGCTCTTTATCCTGCCCCCTTCCCGGGATTCGCCCCCCGTTCATGACCCAACTGCCGCTGTCATATCACCCACCCACTCCTGCCCCCGGCCTGCCCCGCGCCCTCCTCTCTCCACTCCCCCCCCCACCCCACAACCCCTCACCCTCCCGTCCTGCGCCTCCTGTCTCCCACCTATCTCCTTCCATCTTGACTTCCCACGCACCATGCGCCTACAGATAAAAGGAAGTAGGAAAGATGACGAGAGAGTGAGAGAGAGAGAGAGAGAGAGAGAGAGAGAGAGAGAGAGAGAGAAGAGACAGACAGACAGACAGACAGACAGACAGAGAGACAGAGAATGAGAGAGAGCTTTGTTTTAAAGACCATATATACCTTTTTCATCCAGTTCCAGCATGGAAGAGACAGATAGAGAGGCAGACAGACAGACAGAGGCAGAGACAGAGAGAGGCAGACAGAGACAGAGACAGAAGGAGAGAGAGGGGCAGACAGAGACACAGAGAGAGAGAGAGAGAGAGAGAGAGAGAGAGAGAGAGAGACTCAGACAGAGAGAGAGAGAGAGAGGTACGAGAAACAGAGATAGAGAGAGAAAGAGAGTGAGTGAGAGAGTGAGAGACAGACAGACAGACAGACAGACAGACAGAGACAGAAAGAGACGGAAAGAGACGGAATAGACATATCGTACTGGAATGTGGATAATCATAAGAAAAAACATTAAAGTATACTACAGCTGCTATTGCAACGGCATTAATCAACACCATTACAACTACTATAGCTACTACTGCTACTACCGCCGCTGTTACTACTATCACCCTAACTACTATTAACACTTCCGTTGCTACTGCTAGCACTACCTCTATATACACTGCCGTCTTCATGTATTGCTACTCTCGCCATTCGCGCGCCGACTCTTTCACATCGCGCTTCGACTCCAACTCGCGTAGTCCATCCAACCACTATTGCTGCGACCAACAACCACCTGCACACAGTCCGACACTCGACACTCCAGGTGCCCTTACCTGCAGCTTGCTCCACTGGATGCGGCCGATACAGCGAGGGGCGTTCCTCCAGGCAGTCTTGGCCCCGTAGATGAGTTCAGCAGTGGTCAGGTCGTAGGTTCCGGTGCGGTCGATGGAGCTCTGCACCTCCTGCACACGCTTCTGGTAGGCCGCCGTGTTCAGTCTGCGGGCAGTCAAAACCACGTGCTGTCAGTGGCCGACATGTGTCAAAATCAGGACATACACTGCATTGATGTTTGGAAGAGCGCGGACCTCAACTTAAGTCCAAAAGTCCCCCCCCCCCCCCCCCCCTTTCCCACCTGCTTTCTCAACCGCCCCCATCTTCGAAAGTTAATCATCGCACTATATTAGAAAGTGAGAGAGAGTGAGGCAGACAAACCGACAGAGAGAGGAGAGGTGAGAGAAACAGAGACAGAGACAGAAAGAGAGTGAGCGAGAGACAACACGGTTGACACTCTGTTGTCGAGATCGATACGTCTAATAAACCATTGCCATTCAAATTCATTCATTATTTCAGTTAAACTTTACCAAAACAAATGAAAAAGGGCTTTTAGCTCGAGCTATTAATGAATATGAAAAACTTCCAGGATCTCCTACTGATCCGTATCCGCTCTGAAACTGTATGCATTCGTCCTTCAAGGAATCTGTCTTTCACCACATCTGGTTACAATCGGTTGTGTATATGCTTTTTTTTTCTTTTTAAGAGACCAACAGAAATCCAGCTTCTTGTCACCTCCTTGGCGAAGGTGACAAGACGTTCACCTATCGCAGGCTGGCAGACAAGCACCTGTTCTTACACTGATTCCACGTCGTCAGCTGGTCTGGCAGATGCAGGTGTCTCGCTGCCACTCCCTGTCTATTCCGAAGGGTGGGCGGCCCAGAGGCAGATCGATGAAGTCCAGAAAGGACGACACAAATGTCTGGACTGGTGAGAGTTAATGTACCCTGCTGCACATGATCAAGGCTGTGCAAACCTCTGCTTGTCCAAGCGTCCGTTACAGCTCCCTACAAACTTTCAGAAACCACTACTACTAAGGCCACCTGCCACAGCTTGCGAACCTTTTGTTGACCCAAACTGCTGCATGTTCACTGATCTGGTTTCTCATACATCAGTGGGGTGTCTGAAGAGGAACACACAACAGACAAAAACCAGGAAGTCAAATAACAACAGAGCAACAAGAAGCCCAGCAGTATGTTTTTTTTTTTTCTTTTTTTTTTTTTTTTTTTTTTTTTTTTTCTTTTTTTTCTTTTTTTTTTTTTTTTTTTTTTTTTCCGCTTGAAGTCACTTTTGTTTTCCACATAAACGTTGTTCCAACAGCATCGCTGCCTCTACACACAGGATGGACCAGCTCCATCAGACCAATGACGAATGATGACTGCTTCGCATACACAGCAAAGTGCCTTGACAATGATCATTCATACTGATTTCATCGGTCACTGTCAACATTGACGGGACGACTTGGGAGCAATGTGTTTGACGATGAACGTTGGGTCAGACCAGGGCATGGTGGGACAGTGATGTATGACCGACAGTGGCCGCACACCGCGAGTTTGAATTCCGTGAGAAGAATTCATCAACGGAGTCAGTGCCCCAAACGACCTGCTCCTACCAACTGATGAGAGATTCAACATGGAGAGACTGAAATGACACCCAGCTCTCATTCTGTTACGGCATACGTCTCCAACGATGTCTTTTTTATCTCTAAAATTGCCTGCCCAGCACCCTACATGACTGTATCTCTCGGTCCTGGTTTACATTCGGGATCTATTAAGAAAGGAAGCGTTCTGAATGGTCAAAACGGGGTGCAGCCGACTATCGGAGAGAGCTGCAATCAGCAGCTTGAGAATTATGCAACTAAAAGGTCACGGGTGGGGAAACAGAGGTGTGTGTGTGTTCAGCAGTTGATTTTATGTCTCTCCGTCAAATATATTAGACGATACACAGCTATACAACATATACTTAATGATTTTCATATAAACCTATGCAGTATATCAAACAAGTTTCAAGATAATAACACAGCACTTTAACTCCAGCTAGCAAATCTTACTGCAATAATAAAAATGCGCAGATCGTACAAAATATGATCTATACTTTAACAGTTATTCATATTAAGACTTTCTCTTTGTAACTGACAATCAAATAATGGGTGGCGCACAGAAATCAATCCTTTGCATATACATGTAAGACCCAAGAAAATGTTCCACAGGTCCTACTTTAACTTGATAACAATCTTAGCTGTGTGTTTTGCCCAACCGGCCAGTGTATCAGCCTTTGCAAGATGTGCAAGATGTGCGTTGGCTGGTACATCCAATCCAATCAACTTTACTGTCCATCGGAAATTTTTGTTCTGCTCCACATCATTTCACAAGTACATAAAACTTTACAAAGAGACATTATAAATCGTTACATAAAAGCCTGTGTTAGTATATGTATTTATATATACATCAACACTCTTCATTAAAAAAAAAAAAAAACCTCGGTCACGATATTTCAACACTTGTATTCTTTCTGGCAGTGCAAACTGTGATGAAGGATTTAAAACATTTTTGTCGTTCCCTTTTCGCTCTTTGATTTGCGCGAGAAAAGAAATAACATAGGCTACTTCGTTCCACTTCAAAACGCAATGTGATGGAAGCCTACAGAAGTATACACCCATGACTTGAGATATTGCATTTTGGATTGTGTTTTATTTCATTAGATTGACCTGTCCTTGCTCTACAGCCCCAATGTTCCAAGTACTGCAAAAGATATTTAGAAATGACTAACAGACGAACACTGAAAGAAATTAGGTATATATTGTCATATTATGTAACTAAAAAACCATAAATTTAGCAAATCTATCTGAGGTATATAGATTGAAAATCCTCTTCCAAGGTGGGAATGGGAAAAGGTGGAATGGTTTTCATATATTCAGGTTTGTTTCGGCAAATCCAAATTGAAAATCAGTTATCTTTATAACCGATCGATAGTACAGTTTTTCACGTTGGTAAAAGGGTTACTCTTTTCCCAGAATGTTCTTTCACATGGCTTGCCAAAACAGTTATGCTATGCTTTCGTTTTTCTTTAACAAGTATATTTATAATCATACATTACATTGATATGCTCAAATGGGAGCATCGGAGTTAATGTGGATCAGACCTGACCAGAGTTCACACCCCTCTTGAACATTTCACAATGAAGCGCTGTGTGTGTGTGTGTGTGTGTGTGTGTGTGTGTGTGTGTGTGTGTGTGTGTGTGTGTGTGTGTGTGTGTGTGTTTGTAGTGTGTGTGTGAGAGAGAGAGAGAGAGAGAGAGAGAGAGACAGACAGACAGACAGACAGACAGACAGACAGACAGAGTGAGAGAGACACTAGTTTGTAGTCGTATATGTAACGATGATGGCTTAGGAAAGTAGGCGGACTTACAGCGAGACCTAGAGAAATTTGCGCGTGCACACACTCATCTGCATGCAGCCCACGTGAAAAAAAAAATGCACATTCAAAGAAAACAGCAAGGAAGGAGCACAAACACAAACATGCCAACACATGCGGGCGCGCGCGCGCGCGCGCCACACACACACACACACGCACACACACACACACACACACGCCCAAGAAGAGACAGAGTCCCAGAGAGAGAGAGGAAAAAAGGAGGAAGGGAGAGAGACAAGGAGGAGGAGGAGGAGGAGAGACAGGGAGAGGGAGACAGACAGACAGTCAGAGAGAGAGACAGAGACAGACAGAGAGAGAGAGAGAGAGAGAGAGAGAGAGAGAGAGAGATGCGGGGAAGGGTGGTGATGGTGAGATCGACACGGTGAGAAAGAAGTGCCGAAGAGAGGTAATGACCTAATGATCTGTTTTTTTTTATTTGTGAAAAAGCCAATATTGACTGCATCTTTAATTGAGCTATTTGCAGTGATTAAGTTATTTCTAAATAGGCTGCCTCTTAACACTGAAAACAAATATCACGTGCACGTTTTTACACCGTCCTTGTAGCGAAAAAAAATGACAGGCAAGAATGGATATGGAGAGACAGAGACAGGGGTACAGAGGGCGGAGAAAAAGGGGAAAGAGGGGGAGTGAGGGAGTGAGGGAGGGGGAGAGAGAGAGAGAGAGAGAGAGAGAGAGAGAGAGAGAGAGAGAGAGAGAGAGAGAACATACGAGAAAGACAGGGTGGGAGAAACGGAGGAAAAGAGGAAGGCAGGGAGGGGAGGGAGAGACAGGAGGGGAAAGAGTTTGAGAGAGAGAGAGAGAGAGAGAGAGAAGAGAGAGAGAGAGAGATAAGGAAAGAAAGAGAGATACGAGAGAAAGAGAGAGAGGGAGTAGAAGCGAGAAAAAAATGGAGGGGAGAAGAGAGAGAGAGAGAGAGAGAGAGAGAGAGAGAGAGGAGAGGAGAGGGACAGGGAGGGAGAGAGACAGACAGAGAGAGAGAAAAGACGTATAAGTGAAAGACAGGGTGGGTAGAAACGGAGGAAAAGAGGGAGGAGGGAAGGAGGGAAAGTGAGGAGGGGAGAGAGAGAGAGAGAAGAGAGAGAGAGAAAGGAAAGAGAGAGAGAGAGAGACGATAGAAAGAGAGGAAGGGAGGGGGGTGGAAGCGAGAAAAAGATGGAGGGAGGAGGGAGTGGAGAGAGAGAGAAGAGAGAGAGAGAGGGAGGGAGGGAGGGAGGGAGGGATATATATATATATATATATATATATATATATATATATACATACATACATGCATACATATATACATACATACATACATACATACATACAGAAACACTGAGAGAAAAAGAGACACAAGAGAAACACAAAGAGAGAGAGAGAGAGAGAGAGAGAGAGAGAGAGAGAGAGAGAGAGAGAGAGAGAGAGAGAGAGAGAACGGAGACAGACAGACAGACAGAGACACATGCACAGACCGACAGACAGACAGACAGACAGACAGACGGGGGGAGAATCAGGACGTCGACAGGCAGGCAGACCCACAGACAGCTCGTTGACAGACCGACCGACGGACGACCACCACAGTTCCGGCACAAGACAAGTCAAGTCCAGAACAGGAAAGTCTTAAGGGGCCAGACAGAACGGCCCTCGCGATGCCATCGACTACTTCTTTGGTCAATGCAAGAGGTAAGACCCCCCCCCCCTTCAGATTCTTCAATAATGTCATCGATTCATGTACGGTGCTGGGGGATGAGTAAGGATGGCGATGGGGGGGGGAGATGGGGGAGAAAGACAAAAGGCTGAAAATGAGAGTCAGAGAGAGGCGGTGTGTGGAGCGGGGTGGAGGGTGAGTGGGGGACGCTGGGAGTGGAAAGAACGGGGGGGGGGGGGGGGGGGCGGGTAGACTAGAGGGGATGGAGAAACGAGCAATGCTTACGTAAGGCATCTCTCTCTCTCTCTCTCTCTCTCTCTCTCTCTCTCTCTCTCTCTCTCTCTGTGGGATGATGGTGGAACCCGAGGACTTTGTGATGGTGTTTATCTGGAGTAACAAGCTTATAAATAACCCCTACACGTACAAGCGTGTTGCACGCGTGCACGAGCGTACGTGTTTGTGTATGGGCGCGCGCGCATGCGCTCTCCCTTTTCCTTACCCAAAGACACCCCCAACCTAGGAATGACCTCTGTTATATGCAAGCGTTCACACGCGCACGTGCGAGTATGTGTTTGTGAGTGTGCACGCGCGCGTGCCTTATTCCGTTTTCCTCCTTTGCTTCTCAAAGGCACCCCTGCTTATGGATAATTCCTGTACGTACAAGTAGGATACGCGCGCGTGTGAATGTATGTGTTTTGTGTCTGCGCACACAGCCAGGCGTTATTCCCTTCCCTCTGTTCCATACCAGCGAGATCCCACCTTCCTCGCCCGCCCCTCCACTTCTCGCTGCCACCCGCTCTTACTCCAGCTAGCAACCCACACGATGGCATGATGGAAGTACCGGCCCAATACGTCGTTGCCCAATCTGTGAAAGCAGGATCGGCTGACACGAGCACACGGCGTAAAGTAACGCGGATTTTGTACATACAATACCAACACTTTCGACA
>JADBJO010001105.1:192500-195000 GCA_016801955.1 Conus betulinus
TGCCTTCACAGCACTTCCACAGACTGAAAAACTGCGGCAACAGATACAAAACACAATGGACAAAGCACAGAAATCCATTCTTCAGTTGTGCTGCAACTATTATCTACGTTCAACCATAGATATGCGGCAACAATTGATGAAACTTAAATCTATTTTGAGAGATGAAATGGTGCTCAACCAAGCAGATTATCATTCTCTGATCGTAAATTGGAGAACTAAAGCAAACAAACTGTGGCTTTCACTCCAGTCACAAAGAAGAAGTTTCGTTTGTTACAGGCAAGTCAACAGCAACACTTGGACTTTGAATCAGAGTCAGAGCCAGGAGACAACAAATACTCCCCCACTCAGTCATACAGGAACTCTGTGATAGCAATGGAAGCAGTCGATCCCCTGTATATGACACCAGTACTTTACCATCCTCATCCTCAATCCCCAGACATGGACATGGACATGGACGGAACCGTAGGTTCCGCCGCCCACCAGCAGCAGAACCAAGCCCACGTCAAGTGGTGAACCTCTCAGGAGTTTCTCTGATCAAGGATCAACTGTATGTTCTTTCACTGGGCCAGAATTCTGTCCAACTCCTGGCAGTTACGATGAGATGCAACTGATGGAAGACATTCGAGACGGAAACAGGCGACTAAGACTCAGAGAATTCTGGTATGACGAGGATGTCCCCAACCAAATGCCATCACAAGGCAAATTCTACAAGAAGACGGGCTGGAGTCCCTCTGTAGGGCGAGACCCAGCACTAGATGCCTACTGTGCCACAATGGAGTCCCAAACCAGAGCTCATATTCCTGCACCAGTGCACAACGGGAACTTGAGTCAGAATCAACGGAAAGCAATTAAAGCTTTGAGACAGATGGTACTAGACAGAAAAATTAGAATCTCGCCAGCAGACAAGGGCGGCGCCATTGTCGTCCAAAGATTTGAACAATATGTTTCAGAAGCAGAACGACAACTGAACAACACAACCAGTTATGCCAAGCTCCCGTTTGACCCACAGTAGACATTGCTAAAAAATCCAACTCTTTTATGGACAAACTACATGACATGGAAGTTATCAGTAGAAACTGCTACAGATGGGGGAAAGACAGAAGAGGGTGAGGTGAACACACCTTATTTTTACCATCTACCGAAGATCCATAAAAATGCAGATGTACCACCAGGAAGACCTATCGTGTCAGGCATAGGGGGCCCAACGGAAAAGCTATCCAAACTGGTAGATTACTGGCTACAGCCAATGGTACAAGCCCTGCCTTCTTATCTGAAAGATACTACACATTTTTTACAAGTCGTGGAACAATGGATAGCAGCATACGAACCTCTCCCACCTGAGGCACTACTAGTCACCGTGGATGTGGTGGGACTGTATTCCAACATCCCGCATGAGGAGGTCCACATATCCCTAAGAGAAACTGTAAAACCCACACAGCAGTCAGACATCAATTCACCACCGCTTTCTGTCCCCACCGACATTGTGAACCACATCCTGACAAACAACGTCTTCACATTTAATGAAAGAATCTACAAGCAAACCATGGGCACTGCTATGGGGACACCCATGGCGCCTTCTATCGCCAATGTTTTCATGGCCTGGTTGGAGCAACGGTTGCTGACAACATCACCATGGGTCTTGGATCTGAAACTGGCATCGCTTTAGAGATGACATTGCCCTCCTCTGGCTACATGGTGAACAGCAGCTGCAAGATTTCATTCAGTGGCTGAATTCTCAACACAGCACCATTAAGTTCACAGCAAATTATGGTACAGTCAACGTTCCCTTTCTAGACGTCAACCTCTCCATCCAGGATGGGCACATCAGTACGGACCTCTACATCAAGGACACAGATGCCCACATGGCGCTACCTTTCAACTCATGCCACCCTCGTCACTGTGTGCGGAGCATTCCCTACAGTCAAGCCCTTCGCATTAGGCGTATCTGTTCAACAGCAACAACATTTCATCAAAGATGCCTCGAACTGGCTGATAGGCTGAAAAGAGAAGGGTATCCAAAAGCCTTGGTGGAGGCATCCACTGCCAAGGTGTCATCCATTGCTCGTGAAGAAACGCTCAGTTACAAACAGCATGGTGGCACAGGGAAGAGAACCCCATACATAGTAACCCACAACCCTGCCAACCCACCACTGGCCAAGTGGTTGAAACACGCCATGCCCACCCTACACACCAGCAGGCGAATGTTAGCGGCATCCCCTGCACCACCTGTGGTGGGAGAAAGGAACTGTATCAACCTCAAACGTCTACTGATGCCTTCCAAGATCCCCCCACCCAGCACCAGTCAGTCAGGTCAGGTCTCACATGGCAGCCTTCATTGTAATACGGGCAGAAAATGCATTATATGTAAAAATCATCTCCTACAGACATCCACCTTTTACAAGTGTTCGTACCAAACAACAGTGCACTATCAATGATTATCTCACTTGCCAGTCATCAAACATGACCTATCTCATTGACTGTCTTAAATGTCACAATATGC
>JADBJO010001105.1:197500-205000 GCA_016801955.1 Conus betulinus
AGTCGTGAAGTGCTCTAAACGTAAAGATAGCCTACGAAACCAGGCAAACTCATCAGGTCAGTTACAGCACCGTGCTGATGTATACGTAGAAGTCGTTGGCATGTGCTCCCGAGTTTCTTTTTTTATGTATAATCATCACTTCACTGATACACACGCAAAAAAAAAGCTTTCCCCTTCAGTTTTTTTTTTTGTTTATGACACCATCCCTGTCTCAAACAACACATGCACAATTTGACGGTCCGTGTGCGGTCCACGCACATTACCATGTGTGATTATTAAAGACTGTATGCAGAAAGGACGGAGTGAAGGACGGTAGATGGCGCACAGGCTGTGAACGCTAGGCACGGACATTCAAATGGTACTCTTCTGATCTTTTTCATCTTTTCTTTCTGTTCTTTATCAAGACTTTCTTTTTTTTTTTTTCCCCTCTTTCTTTCTGTCTTTTTGTTTGTTCATTTGTGTGTTTTGTTTGTTTATGCAGCTTCCATCAAGATGTAATGCAAGAGTACCATAGAGGGCAGGGAATGCTTTTGCGTTTCCCATCCTGAGACCATGTTGTGTTTGTTGTTAGCATTCTTATTGTTACGGCTGCATCATTATCATCATCATCATCATCATCATTATTATTATCTGAATTATCTATTATTATCATCATTAGTACTGCTATTATCGGTCTTCTTCTAGTATCTTTTTTCAGAATGGTAGTAAAAAAGTCAAAGGGAACATTATTATCGCTATTATCAGTATAGATTTTATTATCATCATTCATAATTATTATTTACGACGATTGTCGTCATCAGCACCATTATCATCATTTTTGTCGTGATGTGAAAACTGTTTGTAGCAAACGCTCTTCAAATCATACAGCAAGTCAGTTTACTAATATCTCTCGCAGACATGCAATTTCTTTAGGCAGATCAAACGGAAACGCATCGTTCTTGTTTCGGTTTGTGGCTCGACTATTTCATCTGCTCAGCGAAACGTACATTTTCTCCGTATCCGCATTTGTTGTTTTACTCCTTCATTCGTGTCTATCATTTTGGGGCATTTTGACAGCGCACATTAATTCAATACTCCTTCGATCATGGAAAGGAAAATATGTCTTCAATATCTTTTCTGAGATTTTGTATATTTCGATTTCAACTATTTATTCAGCTTCTTTTTAATGTTCCTTTTATTTTTGTTATTCCTCAATCTATTTTCGTTATTTACTTTATTTCGGGGATGGGGGGGGGGGGGGGGGGATGAGAAGGTTCGATCGATACCTTCCTTATCATTTCCGCACAAAACGTATGTGCACGCAACAGTAATCGTTCTGGTGTTGCCTTTAAACCTTGTTAATGTTTTTATGGCTGCGGAGAGAGATTGGTTAGAAAACTTACATGAGAGAGAGAGAGAGAGAGAGAGAGAGAGAGAGAGAGAGAGAGAGAGAGAGAGAGAGAGAGAGAGAGAGAGAGAGAGAGATGTGCGTGCGTGCGTGCGTGCGTGCGTGTGTGTGTGTGTGTGTGAGTGTGTGTGTGTGTGTGTGTGTGTGTGTGTGTGTGTGTGTGTGTGTGTGTGTGTGTGTGTGTGTGTATGCCACAGAGAAAAAGAGAGAGAGAGGAGAGAGGGGGGAGGGAGAGAGAGACGGAGGCAGAGAGAGGGAGGCAGAGACAGAGGCCGAGAGAGAGAGAGAGAGAGAGAGAGAGAGAGAGAGAGAGAGAGAGAGAGAGAGAGAGAGAGAGAGAGAGAGAGAGAGAGATTATTTTTTCGTCTTCCCCGCTCTCCTCGTGACGTTCCTCCCTCGCCGCTCTCTCCGCCTTCCCCGAACCCAGCCGCACCCTAACAGTTTTCTGACAGCCCCAGCATCCCCATAGGCAGCAGTCAGTATCAAGCTGTCAGGAGACAACACACTTAAGGAGACACCGCACTGCTGTAGCGTCACGTCGATAGCGTTCAGTGGCGCCTGTTGTGATCCCCCCCCCCCCCCCCACACACACACACACACACACACAGAACACCACCTAAGAATCCCCCCCCCCCCCCCCCTACCCAAACGACGACTCCTTTCGCACCTGCTATCTCTTTAGCAAGTGTGCGTCTGCTCAGCTGAGTGTGCGGCACTGAGTTCACAGTCAGTTCCAATCGCGCTGGCACCATGCATGAAACAAACTACCATGTTTGCGGTCCATATCAATGTATTGTCCTTCTAGTCGTCAGTTTAGTGCTAAGATCAGCGTTCCTCTCCAACGGTCCCCCCACCCATCCCCCCCCCCCACACACACACACACACACACACACACACACACACACACACCACACACACACACCACCACCACCACCACCACCACCACCACCACCACCACCACCACCACCCCGCCCCCTCTCGTCTCTCTTTTGATGAGCATCGGCCGGCTATGAACGCGTGTGGAGAAGCTGGTCGTTAAACCTGAATGGAACCGAATTTCGTTTTAAGGTCAGTTGTTTAGGCAACGCGGTGGTAAGCACCACGTTGACAGTTCGAATCCCACTCGAAACTTAAAACACACACACACACACACACACACACACACACACACACACACACACACACACACACAAAAGAGGAGGGCAGGATGTAAAAAAGCTGGAAAGTTTATTCTTTAATCCTCAATAACGATGATTTTGACGACTTGACTTGACTTCACACACACACACACACACACACACACACACACACACACACACACACACACACACACACATAAATATCACCACACACCCCACCACCAACAAAAGCATAACCTTCTCTGCCCACCTTAGTGCGGCATCACTCTGGTGGTCTGCGTGCAGTAACACCTGAACGGAACCAACTTTTACCAGAAAAGGTCCGGCAGGGAGGTGTCAAATTTGGACACAGATGTAAACTGAACGAAATAACGTTAATAGTAAGGTCATGCTCATCATTATCATAATCTTCATTATCACGATTATTATCTACAATTACTATCACCATCATCATCACCACTATTCTTATTGTTAGCATCATCATTATCATTATTCTCATGAATATTAACTAGGCACAATCAACATAAAATCGTCGTTTACGATAAACAAACAGTAACTACTCCACAAACAAACCAGGCCAGACAACACAAAAGACACATGCCACATCATCCAAACGGTCGCACCACCCCCAACAACCATCCAACCCATCCTCCTCAGTCTTTCTCTCCGCCCATCACCAGTCTCTCAAACAAAACGATTCTTAAACTGAATGACCTACACATAAATTCCCATAATCAAGCGCATAACCACATTCTCAAACAACACCAACACATATAGCTCATGTTTTGCTATATCAGGATGGAAAAGAGGTAGCAATAGTTGTAGTAGTGATCATTATTTACATAATTTTTATCATCATAATATTGTATCAACAACAACGATAACAATGGCGACACAAGTAACACTGATAACAACAATTTGAACAAAAAACACTACTAGTACCACGACTTACGCCCACAACAATGACAATAATTGCCACGTTACGTGATCTATGGGCGCAATTTTCCAGCGGATCTAATACATGACCCTAACCCACGTTCTGGCGACTTCCTGCGCTGAAGAGCTCACTTCCGGTTTCTGTGCTTCCGCGCAAGACGTTGCACACGACCTGCATCGTGTTACTTGAGAGAGGGCAGGACGGGAGGGAACGGGAGGGGGGGGGGGAGGGGCAGATGAGGTAGGGTAAAAATAGCGTTCCAAGGATTATGATGGTGGAGAGGCGGTTCTAGTTGCAACTTTGGGGGGGGGGGGGGGGGGGGGGGAGTATATGCCGTCAAGTCTCAGGTTTATCCCGTATTGGCTCCTTGACCCTGTGTCCTATCTTGATGGTATGTAATTGGGTTGTTCCACCACAGATTATTGTCTCACCTTCGACTGCATTTGTTATTAATGACCTCAGGTTGACAAGCAGACCACATGAATACGATGGCGAGAGAGAGAGAGAGAGAGAGAGAGAGAGAGAGAGAGAGAGAGAGAGAGAGAGAGAGAGAGAGAAGAGAGAGACAGAGAGACAGAGAAGACGGAGGGAGGGAAGGGAGGGAGAGAGAGAGAGAGAGAGAGAGAGAGAGAGAGAGAGAGAGAGAGAGACAGACAGACAGACAGACAGACAGACAGACAGACAGAAGGTCAGACATAAGGACAGAGAGAGAGACAGACAGACAGAGAGAGAGAGAGACAGAGACAGAGAGGGAGAGAGAGATGAAGTGAGCAGGTGTGCCACATGCATGCATAAACAAGGAACACTTCAAAATATGCTTTCACAATGCTCTCCCTGCTCTCTCCCTCCCCTCTCTCCCTCCCTGCATCCCCCCCCCCCCCCCCCCCCCCCCCCCCCCCCCCCCCCCACCCCGGCCCTTCCCCACACACACGCGCGCACGTGCGCTGTACAGAAAGTTTCACATACGCATGTAAAAAAGTCAGTGAATCCTGGCCGGAACCTGCTTCAACCTAGACGGATTTTCTTCAAACCCTGTCTTCGCATTGGGGTTTACGTGGCGCGGTCCGAGAGTTGCAGTTTCAGACAAGACAATAACTTGAGATACTCGGTGCACCATGCCCTTTCCGCAGGGCGAAGAACCCACAGCGACTACAATGTTGTTCACGTCAACATACTGTGTAGCAAGTTTCGCTCTGACATGCAGATACAACGCAGCCCCCACAAACACAACAGACAAATACGGATGGTCATATGCCGTGGCTAAGCTCTCTCCCATGGGGTCAGCATCCCGAAAAGCACACCGAGAAATCTGTTGCAACCATGACCGTAACATCATAGAATTCAATCGGTGTAATACACCAAAACAAAGTGGCGTAGGTCGATTACATTTTCAAGCCAAATGAGAGAGGGGCGGATGACAGAAAGAAGAGGATTTTCAGTACGAAGACTGTACAAGACCAGTATTAGGTTCATGCTAAGATGGTTCGGATATTGATGGGGTGGATGCCCAAACTGAGGCTGGGTTCACAGGTGGCTTGGGGTCCGGTGGGGTCAAGCAGGTCGAGGGGGGCGGGGCAAAAACCCCCAAAACGCTCAAGGTGACGTAAATGTTTCAGGTGCATTTGAGAACTCTTAAGGCAGGTAACATGACATTTCATTCACTGAATATGCATATGCAGATGAGTCTGTATTGATTCATTACTGACCGCAGGTTTTTTTTTTTATCTCTGTCCGGCGTGAGAGCGTCAACCAATGATAAGGGGACAAAAGGGGACGGCTTCATGTGGTGGTTATATCAAAGTACAATCTGAGCAGTTTGTCTAGCGAAGAGAGGATTTGTTCAGACTGGCTCTTGCAAAGTCGGGGGACGCGGGGGTGTCAAAAAGGCACCTTCGGCCCCTCTGATTTCTCCCTGGACGGGAGGAGGACGGGAGGGGACGGGAGGGGGATGCCGCCCACCTCGCACCCCCTACCTCGGGTTCCTACGCCACTGCAATACAATCCATACAACCAATGTACTCTATAGCTCTCAGCACCAGCGGCAAGGGCGTAGTGGTCAGCATCGAGGGTTTCCGAAAGACTAGAAGGTTGTAAGTTCGTTCAATTCCCCTCAGAGCCATGCATTATAAGGGGGTTTTCTGCCCCGGCCGGCTCCTACCCTGAGTGAAGTGTGCTCAAAAGGAAAGTCTGGAAACCATGCACTGGTTTTTTCATCCACCCAATGGATGCGTCTCTGAGAGTGCTGCTTCCATTTCCTTACAGAGCATGTGCCTGTATCTCCCGGGCTTGGTTGAGCGTAGACTATGTTAGGAAATGGAAGCACTGACAGCAGCTCTGTCGCATAGTCTCAGACCAGAACGTAACTCTACTGTATCTCTTTCTTCAGCTGCATCATCATGATAATGTGTTGAATTCTGTGGCCCTTTGCGCCCTGAATTAGAGCAGCCAGTGAGCAAAGTCCTGCGCGTGTGCTATCAGAAACCGGTACCACTGAACACCACTGAAACAACTCGGCAGAGGTGCAGATTTCCCCTGACGAGTTGCCTGAAAACGACTTAATACTGACTGCTCCCTGCAGACTGCCGGCGCCGGGACTGCGACAGACCAACTTGTGCAGGGGAAAGGAGGCGGGGGTGGATGGGCGCGGCATGAGGAGCACAGAGGTGAAGTAACGGCCACTCACAGGAAAGCCGTTACCGGGATACGGAACCAGACGGAAAAGGTAGGGTGTCAACTCTAGTCGTAGCGCTAGTCAACGTACGTCATCAAACACCATCCCCACCACGAAAAACAGGAAACGTGGTATGAAACTGGTCCTCCCTGGTCATCGCGACATGTGTGTGCGAGTGAGTGAGCGTGAATGTGTGTGTGTGTGTGTGTGTGTGTGTGTGTGTGTGTGTGTGTGTGTGTGTGTGTATGATGAGAGAGAGAGAGAGAGAGAGAGAGAGAGAGAGAGAAAGAGAGAGAGAGAGAGAGAGAGAGAAAGAGAGAGAGAGAGAGCACGAACGCACGCACACGCGTATGTGTGAGCAAGCTCAGATCTCGACTTGCACTTCTAAGGATGTGGTCACTGTGATACATGCCAACGGCAGGCGAAGATGAGCCTTGGTTCGATCTGGGGCGAGCGGCACCGCTGAACTCCAAGGAAGAGCGAACAGCACCGATTACTATACAACTTTGGCGATACGTGTATATTGTCTGTCTCCTCCCCCTCTGTGTCTCTCTCTCTCTCTCTCTCTCTCTCTCTCTCTCTCTCTCTCTCTCTCTCTCTCTCTCTCGCTCACACACACACACACACACACACACACACACACACACACACACACACACACACGATGTAACATACAGTTCATGTACTCTGTCACAGACGTTGTATATGATGATGATAATGATGTTGATATCATCATCATCATCATCATCATCATCATCATCACCATCACCATCATCATGAAAACAACGGTAACAAGAAAAGGAGAAAGGAAAACACTAGAAATTAAACAGACGAACCAGTAAATGAACAAACAATTGGGAAAGGAAATGAAGCCTGAAATGAGTAAAACAGAAACACAAAATTCGGAAGAAAGAAAAAATAATAAGAGGAAGGGGCAAAAAGGTAAAAATGAAGACAGGCTGAATGAAAGGCAACAAGAAGAAGAAAGCATGACAGAAACGAAAAAGAATATAAAGAAAATGACGATACAAAATATAACACCGCAAGACAATTTTCGAATGAACATTAAGTTTTCCGCGTTAGCTACACACAGAAAGCAACAGATGTTAACGTCCTCTAGCGCAATATCAGGCCATAGGTGCAGTGAACTGTTCGAGGTTTACCGTGTCCTGGTTGCGGCATGACGGACATCGGGGCACTGACTGCTGGATGGAAAGAGAAAGTCCATCAAGCCCTGACCATCCGGCCCCACTAGAAGTTCCAACTGACGGCCGTCTGCCCATCAGACAAACTGACTGCGGGCCTTAGTGCTTATATACTGACCAGTGATGATCTCGCTGAAAGAGGCTGCTTTACGGAAGACATA
>JADBJO010001105.1:222500-235000 GCA_016801955.1 Conus betulinus
TCTAACAAGGGTTTAAGGCAGAAAAATAATAATAAAAAAAAAAAACCCTGAAAAAACTGACTTTGTTCTGAAAATCTAAAGAAAAAATCTTTGCTTTGAAAGGAACAATTGATGTGCACAACTATCGACAACACGTCAATGACAGGAATACAGCCGAGGTGAAGCGCTAGACATAACTGCCGTGTAGGATGTTAGTGTTTCTTTTTTTACGAACATCAGAACATGGTGGTCTACAGACTGCCTTTTCTTCCTTTTTTAGCCTCGTCTGTCAAAAACTAGGTACCACGATGCTTTTCAAGCTTGAATTGAAACTAGTAAAGGAAGGATCGTGTAAAATACAATAGACAGGTATCGGTACTTTCAAAAATATTTTAACAGACGGATAGACAGACAGACAAACAGACAGATTGACAGATAATTAGAGAGATAGGCACGCACATTGATAGACAGATAGATACGCAGATAGATACATCAATAAATCGATAAAGAGACAGACAGGTGGACAGGCGGATACATTTTCTAAACAAATAAGCCGATTAATCAATGACGGACAGGCAGATAGGTTGACTGATTTTCCGAACAAATAAATCGATTGATCAATAAGGAAACAGAGCAAATACATAAATGAATAATTAAACAAACAAACAAATAAACAAACACATGAATAGATTTATAAATAAAATAAATAAATAAACAAATGGTACGTAGGAAGGTAGGACGGCGAACGCGTTTTTTTCTTTTTCTGCAACGTTTCAGCCGATGGGAGCCACACCTTGTGCCCCACACAGACTGGGCAGAGTCCGTCTCGCCTCTGCCAGGTGATGTCAATGGTTTTCGTCAATAGACAGACAGGCTGGCCTCCATAAACACACCCACGGAGGAGACGTGTGTATGGTGTCACATGACCAACTTCCCCCGGACCGACTTCATAGGTCTCTCAGGGCATATACGTCGTTATACTCCCAGGGCCAGGACATAATGGTCTGTGGTCCCCCCCCCCCCCCCCCCCCCCCCCCCCCCCCACAGTCATATCCTCAAGCAGACGTCATTCATCTCTGATCCCATATGTTTGTGTTTCAGGCCTGAGACAAATACGTGCCTTTGGGTTCGTACCGCTATCCCATACGGTTTCCTGTTCCCCCATCCAAACTTATTATACGTTCAGCAATTCATACTGTATTCCCTTTTCAATGTCAGTATTGCGTGCCTTGGTCTTCTATACCCCGTACATCAATGTTGGTATAATGGTGAGCATTAGAGGTGAAATATTTCCTTTTCTCTGTTTTCTCCTCCCCCGTCTCCCCCCCTCCTCTCCTTCCCTTCCTCCCTTCCAGTTCTACAGGACCGACTCTTTCTGATGAAAAGGTGGATACACCACCCATCTACCTTATACTGTTCACCTGGTTTAGAAAAAAAAGGCTAATTTGATTTTCATTTTTAATGACAGTAATCTCTGTCTATCTATCTGTCCTATCTCTCTGTCTGTCTGTCTGTTTCTCTGAGGAATTATTAATCTCTGTCTGTCTGTTTGTCTGTATATCTATCTGTCTTTCTATCTATCTGTCTGTTTCTCTGAGGAATTATTAACCTGCAATAATCTCTGACTATCTGTCTGTCTGTCTGTCTGTCTATCTATCTATTTATCTATCTGTGTGTCTGTCTGTCTGATGAATTATTACCTGCACTTGTTTCACCTCATTACATACTCTCTCTCTCTCTCTCTGTATGCTTGTGTGTGTGTGTGTGTGTGTGTGTGTGTGTGTGTGAGTGAGAGAGAGAGAGAGAGAGAGAGAGAGAGAGAGAGAGAGAGAGAGAGAGAGAGAGAGAGAGGGAGAGAGACAGAGTAGAGGAAGAGGAAGGGGGGTTTTTAGTTCACGTACAAATGGTGATTCAGTATCCCTTTAAGAAAGTAAATCCACCGAAGAGCCTAAGAAAACGTATGAAGTTACTTCTCTGAACTCTACAGGAACAAAAAGAAGGTTCTCATGGAGTCTGATCTGATATTGACTGCTAACAGTTTAGAGAGGTATGCCGTTTGACAAACATTTCATGAATTCCATCAGACTCGCAAGACGAATTGTTTGTGTTTTCCCCCCAAAGCAAAGTGGAGAAAAACAAAAAACACACCATTAAAAACAAAAAAAACAAAAAAAAACGCCCTCAATCATTGAGTCATTCGCCTGATGAATAAGGTTTGGTTTAAACCACCATTAAAAACAAAAAACAAAACAAAAACCGCCCTGAATCATCATGGAGGCATTCACTTGATGGAATAGAGTTTGGTTTATGTTCTGTATCATGACGGCACACTCTCTTTAATGGCTTTCAGCTTGTCGCCCTAGTAAATATGCTGATGGTTTTGTTGACGAACCGGATGTTGTTTCTATTCTGGCGCATGGGGACCAAAAGAAAACCAAAATGTAGATGGGCATAACACCTTCAAAGGATTCCCCGCTTCAACGTTTTTGTCTTCATTATCTTGTTAATATTGAAAACTGCGCGCAGAGTTTTGAACCAAAAAACAGGCTGAATTTGGTACTAGGTTACTTAAACATCGTCTCTCTGACTTGGACATGTTCTTTTCATTCGCACATATCAATACATGTGTCATGCTGTAAGATTTGTCTGATCTTGCTTACTGGTTTGCCATTGAGGCAGCCTCTGCCGTTTCAACTGCTGGCCGTTTTTAACTCCGTGAAGGCTGAGTGTCCCCAATAGCCAAGCATTCAGAACTATTCATCATAAAAACAAATACTTATTTCAGTTTAATACATACCCTTAATAATACTGGCTTTCGGGCTAATTATACTCTCTCTGACTGCAAGAAAAGTGTGAGTACATCTTCCTCCAAAATGGTCCTAAAAGAAGAAGAAGAAGAAAAATGTATGTTTGTATATGTATGTATATATATATATATATATATATATATATATATAATATATATATATATGCTTGCGTGCGTGCGTGTGTGTTTGCGCGCGTGTGTATGTGTCTATGTAATCTTAACTCTTTGCCAAATCATTAATGTAATGACAGAAAGTGTTAGCATGCACTCGTTTTCACCTACTACAAAATTGTTCAACGTATTAGAGAGAGAGAGAGAGAGAGAGAGAGAGAGAGAGAGAGGAGACGTGTATGTTGGATATATATGTTCTCATTCTCTCCCCCCCCCCCCCCCCCCCCCCCCCTTCCCCCCCGCACTTCCCTCATCTCATTTCTTTCTTCACTTTTCAGACCTCGTTCCCTTTTCACTCGATAGATGCGTGTTCCAATTTGGTGTGTACGGTTTTGACATCGTTTTTTCTTTTCGCTGTAAGTTTATTTAGGAACCTTTCTCATAAAATGAATAGAACTGCAGTTTAGTATTCGCTGCATTGTTTTTTTTTTTCTCCATTATCATCACTCCCTTTATTGCTTTTTTTTTTTGTTTTCGCTGCAGTCAAGATTCAAATTTAGCCTGCTTTCTGCTTTTTCTTTCCTAAAAAAAAACTCCAAGATTCAAATATACCCTCCCTGCCCCTTTTCTGCTTTTCCTTTTCCTAAAAAAAACTCCGTACCCTCCCTCCCTCCTTCCCTCTGAGAGAGAGAGAGAGAGAGAGAGAGAGAGAGAGAGAGAGAGAGAGAGAGAGAGTGTGTGTGTGTGTGTGTGTGTGTGTGTGTGTGTGTGTGTGTGTGTGTGTGTGTGTGTGTTTCTTTCTTCCCTTTCATTTAATATAACTGTTCCAACAAAATAGGTCTACATTCGCTATCTCTCGATCGAGCTCCGTTCTTTTGCTTTGTCCTTAAACACAGTTCCTTTCTCTCAATGTGTATCCAACAAAAAGAAATGAACGATTTCAGAAGGAAACAAAGAGACGGAAAGAGGCTGCTGCATGGTAAGAGGGGAGGGGAGGGGGGGGGGGGGGCACAAAGGAAAAGCTTTCCGTTGGAAAGGCTAATACTTTGTAATCCACTCATTCATCGTAACTTTATTCAACAATCTTTGAATCGGCACTGCTCTCCGTTTTTTAATTTTCAGGAAAGTCCTAATCTAGCGCGCCGCCCCCCCCCCCCCCCCCTCCCCCGTCCCCCGCCCCCGCACACCCTGCTTCCTCCATTGGGGCATTGCCCGATTCTCTTACCGTTGTTTCACCGCGGACCGCGTAAACTACGAAAAAAAAGCCACACTTCACTCACACTATGCAGAGACACCATTCATGGTAGAAGATTCAACACAAACCAGGCGGGCGAGGCGGCGATTTGTCCGGACGGCCAACACATGTCATCAAAGGAAAAAACCAGAAGAAATATTCAACATTTTTTTTTTTTTTACACACACAACACATTAATTTGTGTCCACGTTTGGAGCTCAGCACACCAGTCCTTTGTTGAACTCGCCCCCTTCTGCCAAGAGCCTCGTTATCAGCAGTCGTCTCCTCAAGGGGTCTGCATTTCGGTGCAGGGAGAAAAAAAAATGGACTGTTTGCGACATACGTCAAGGCAAGAGTGTGAAGAGTGGAGGAGACGGCGGGGGAGGGGTGTGGAAACGGGATGGGGGGGGGGGGGGGGGGGGGGGGGGGCGGAGTGAATAGGGAGCGGAAGGCGGAGGGGGGGGGGGGGGGGCGGAGGGTCGTCGAGTGAACGTGAGGCACACGCACACGCAGTGGGCTGGTAGGTGGCCGTCATGTAAAAAACGAAGTCACAAGAGAGAGAGAGAGAGAGAGAGAGAGAGACTAACAGCTTTTTGTCATTGTTGTTCTTGATTTTGCTTTTAAGCCTTTTTTCTCCTTTTTTGTGTGAACCACTCATGTAATTACTGCTCTCCTTGCAGGGTTTCCTTGCTATCGGTACGAACAAAGGGGAACTCATTTTCTGAATACAATTGTCACGTATGAATCAAAACTGCATCCTGGGGCTTGGCTTCTCCAATCCAGCGAACCTACGCTATTCAAGCGCAAATAAAAGTGTGCGCCTCCCTTACGAAAGATACTGCCTAGTTCATCTTCAGACTTCTGGATTTTGACACCTCATAAGATTTTTTTTTCTAGATAACGACTTCACCCCCTGTCCCTCCCTTCCCCTTCGTGTACCCTATGGAATTGAACAAAAGATCCGCCCCGCTGTTACCTTGCAGACAGGCAGACATACAGACAGGATCCCAATCCACACGCCATTTTACCGTGACTTGCCAACGTGCGGGATACCACCATGTTCGAGCGAGATGACCCTCTCCGCCCTCCCGCTGTTGTATCGGCCTCTCTGTCCCATATCTGTTCAAGGAATCAGCTCTACATTTGCCCTGGGCCGACGACAGAGCGACATGAAGTATATTCTGTTTTCGATTTACGAATAACAAGGCAAAGCACTCATATTTCGGAACTGATTAAATTGTCACCGAAAGATGGTGTAGGTTTTCTGCTACCAAGAAAATGACGGCTTCATCAACGGCTGTTAGAACCAGACATTCTTTCTTTGGACACCTTGGGCATCTCATGTCTTTTACGTAAGTCTTCCCCCTTCACTCTTCTGGGAAACTTTGACACTTTGACAAAATAAATCAGATGCAAAACTGACGGTAGCGCAAATGCACAGGTCTCACTGGCGGTGGGATGGAAGGGGTAGGGGTGGTGTATGGAGGGAGAGGAGGGAGATACAGAGTTTAGGAACCTCTCGCCACCATCCCCCCCCCCCCCCCCCCCCCCCCCCCCCCCCCCCCCCCCCCCCCCCCCCCCCGTCCTCCTCCTCTTCCCTCAGTGAACACAGTGACTGTTCTGAACAAAAATGCAAAGGATTTTCAATAAAGAATCACAGAAATGATCTTTAGCTATGGCAGCCGCTTATCCACTTCTCTTCTCGGCAGGAGTAGGCCAGAAAAATATCTGAAGAATTCGCGAGATGCAAGAAAGCATTATAAATCTAAATCTTGTGAAATCTTGTATTGTCCATATGCTGTTTACAGACCATGAAGTATATACTACAATCAAATTCAAGTCTCCGTGTCATGAACTAGAGACACAAATAAGACACAAATGTTTTTTTTTTTAATTAGCATGTACTGGGTATTCAAACTGGACAGTCTACTCGCCAATACCATCAGCGGACTGCGAAACATCAGCATCAAGAGACGGTGACGTCCACGCGTGACGTCTTGTTTTCAGATAACTTCCTAGGAGCGCCTCTCCCCATTTTAAGACTTGAGTCCCAGCACGCTCACCGGGAGTGTTTCTCCGCGTCTGTTCTAAGACTCCACTCCTTGCATACTGGAATAATAATGTTTCTGACAGTAAGGCAGCGTTCCCGCGGCCACAGCTGACTGTGAGATTCAAGCGAGAGTGGGGGAGTGCACTCCACATAAAAAAAAAACCCTACGCAAACAGGAAAGCACGGCTTGACAGTATGACTTCAAGGGAACCCTGGCGGGCGAGATTATCAAACATATTTCAGCACAAGGAGAACACAAGTCAACCTTTTCTTTGTTTGTGGTTTCAGTTTGAGTCCCTCCCACACAATTCACTTTGGTTTCAGCGTTTTTGAAATCGAATCGAGCGTATGACCTGTTCAGTATGCAAACGGCCACAGCTTAATGACGCGCACGCGTCAGACAGGAAGAATATAATGACTGTGTGCTTGTGTCTGGCTACGTGCGTTTGGTCACACACACAACGAAGCTAGATCAAGGGGTCCCGCTGAGCGTGTCAGCCTGAAGGGGTCCTAGGTGAGGTGGTTGGGTTCACCAGTGGTCTGAGCCAACACTATCAGTCCTGGTTCGTCCTGTGAGGACTTTGAAGAGGCTCTATCAGTACAAACGGTGACCCCGCTTTCGGGGCATTCTGTGTCACTCACTTCCTCTCTGCTGTCACTTTCATTGAGTCTGACTCACCTTTTTTTTCTCTCTAATTTTCTCTCTACTTCTTTTGTGTTCACTTTTTGTGGTAGAGTCACTTACCTTTGTTGTATAAATTTTATGCTTTTTTTTTTCAAATACAATTTTATATGTTTTTTGTCGTATAATGTGTCACTTGCGAATGAGAGTTCAAATGCTCAAATGGGCATTACCCTTTAAAAGTAGATTTTGTTGGAATAGCTAGCCTTTTCAGCATGTTTCAGTTTTTATACGCCTATAGGACTTCAGTGTGATGATAATTATACTTGAAGTGTAAAAAACTGTTTTGTTGTTGTTGTCGTACTGTTGTTCCTCCTCTTGCTTTTTAAAAAAATTTCATTTCCCCCCAGGATGATGTCTTTGCTAAATTTCAGTTTCTGTTTCATTAAAGAGGTGTCACTGCGTGCAGACTCGTCCTTATACGCTACACCACATCTGCTAAGTATCAAGACCACACTGCGCATGATGTGTACCTGATGGATAAATCAATCAATGACTAAGATGAGAGGCTTTTTTTTTTTTTTTTTTTTTTTTTTTGCGTACGCAGGTTGATACTCCTGCGGACACTCCCTGTAGAGACAGACAAGATTCTTCTTCTCCCACCTCTTTTGCTACTCTGACCATTGTTATAAAGCGATTCAGTTACCAGTCCCACAGCTTGCACCCCGTGATTCCCAAGAGGTGGGAGAAGCGTTTCTGAGAATCCATAGAAAGGAATTGTTACTAATGGAGGATCATAAGCAGTCGTTATGACAGAGCCTCTTATCAGGGAAGGGCAACGGATGTCCATACTTGTAGTAGTAACTACCCATTCATATGAAGTCCGCCGGCCTGATGTCGCCCTAGGGTTAGACTGGCTAAAGTGGCGGAGACCGCCACAGAGTGAGTGGTCAGGTAACTTGCACAATCCCAGCGACGTGCGAACGACACCAGCTGCCGGCACCAACCTGTCGGACACTTTGTCTTCATTACTGCTTCACATTCCCCAGTTTGAAGTCACTACCCGCCACACCTCTGACTTACCCAATACCCCTGCTACCCCACCACCACCACCCGCCAGCGCACCCTCTGAGGACAGTACAGACTATTGGCAGGAAAGTGAGTCACAGATGACCCGTGATGTCAGCAGATGTCAGTTATCCACAGTGGAATGTTGGTAAACTTTGATTGTAGAGTCACTCTTCCGTATGGTGTTACAACCCAAACGTACACGATCTCCAGATTGTTCCTGGGTACATTTCAAAAAACACTGTTTTTATGGAAACTTTGTTCGAAAGCATTTGAAAACTTAAAACATCATACGCAGTTTCTTTTTTTTTTCTCTTAAAAGAGTAGGGGAAGAGTGTGTATCTCCTTGGCAGAGTGTGGCTGTAATTGTTAGACTAGAAAAGGCGACTTTAAGGTACACTAAGGAAATGCTGTGTGGGCTACGACAAAAGTCTACATCATGGAGAACACCGGGACAGACAGTTTTACTAGAGAAGAAACAACTCTGCAAGTCACTGGTGATGTTATCCTTCTCTATGGATGTCAGGGCTGGATAGCGACAGCAGATCCCTAAACTTCCCACGGAAGACGCAACTCTATATAAGTCACTGGTGACGTCATCCTTCTCTATGAATGTCAAGGAAGCAGCATGACGTTGGACAAGCTTCAGACAGTCTCTGGATCCATTCCCAGGAAACATCAGACAAAGCACTGACAAAGCACTGTCTGACAAAACATGAACTCATCCGTTGGCAGACAACGACCTGTCCTCTAAGTCACCAAGCGCCGTAAGCTGGCCTGTCTATCTCATCAAGACTCCATGCCCAAGACATTCTACAAAGTACAGTGGAGGATAAACAAATATCTCGCCATGAATCCCTGTCTATGACCATTCTACAAGCTACAGTGGAGGATGAAAATGTATCTCACCATGACTCCATGGTCATTCAAGACCATGATACTAGGTACGTGGAGAGTGAACACATTCTGCTCCATGACTTCCTGTCCAAGACCGTTCTCCTAGGCACGAAGGAAGGTGGACGTCCCAGAAGCAGGGCCAAGTAGTCCTGGATGAGCAACAGGAGGGACAGGACTGGTGACCAACCTCTACCCTGCTGCACATGACTAGGGACAGGGAAGACCCCGGACTGTTCTCGCGTGTGCCACAAAACACTTCCGCTGAGCGGACTGGACGACAGAGGAGGAGGAGGAGGAGGAGGAGGAGGAGAAGAAGAAGAAGAAGAAGAAGAAGAAGAAGAAGAAGAAGAAGAAGAAGAAGAAGAAGAAGAAGTAGTAGTAAAAGGAACAAGGAGAAGGAGGAGAAGGAAGAGCAAGGGAAGGAAGAGAAAGAGTAGAAGGAGGAAGAGGAACGGAAGGAGGAGGAGGAGGAGGAAGAGGAACGGAAGGAGGAGGAGGAGGAGGAAGAGGAGACGGAGCAGGCGGATGGGGAGTAAGCTGGAACAGAAAACCTAACTTTAAAAAACAAAGAGAAGAATGGCGACAGCCATCCCATTCATTTGGCAGCGGAGGGTCAGTGCCCTGCCCACTCTTCCTTCACACCACTTGATGCCCCAACTTTCCCTTCCGACACCCCTCCCCTCCCTCCCCCCCGAGCCCTCCGATCATCCCCGCCCTCTCCTCCCTCCAACCCCCCACCCCCCACCCACCCCCCTCTCTTTGATTACATCGCCCTAAAGGACCCGATCGATGAGCTATTAAGCCACTTGTGTTTAAGGTGGCTAATTGGCTTGACACACCTTCCCTCCTTTCGCTGCTGAGACAACAGCAACCGTGTGGACACAAGGGGCGCCCTGGGCTAACACGGCAAATCAATGAGAGCTGGAACACGGCAAAAGCTGCTGTCGGGTTCCGCTCAAATGACTTGGCGGGTGCTGTGTCATGTTTCCCCCCCCTTTGCTTTGCCTTCTGGAAGCCAGTCCAGCCGCCAGAGAGCAGCGGCAGGGCGCGTGTGCTTGTGGTTCCAGACACAGCGTGTGGTCCGTCATTGGGAGAAGAGAGGGAAGGTCACCTTAGCTGATGGAGGAGGGACGTGAACGGGATATCCAAAGGAGGGTTTTATAAGCGTGTTGACCTTCGCTCGGGTATTAGGGGTATCTAAGGAAAACTCTCTCTCTTTTCTCTCTCTCTCTCTCTCTCTCTCTCTCTCTCTCTCTCTCTCTCTCTCTCTCTCTGTGCAATTAGTCAGTCTGTTTGCCAGTTCCTAAACGGCATTTCTACCGTCCATGATGTTTAAGGAACACACAGCAGGTGACGAGCATCAAGGCGTTGACTTGCTTACCTTCCTTATCCGTCCAATACCCGTTCTATGCAAGTCTAGTAAATTAACCAATCGATCTCATTGTTCAGCAGGAGGAAATAGTAATAACAGTGCTTCACAGAAAGTCGCTAAATGAAAATAGAGGAGATCAGGAATGTGTGTGTGTGTGTGTGTGTGTGTGTGTGTGTGTGTGTGTGTGTGTGTGTGTGTGAGAGAGAGAGAGAGAGAGAGAGACAGACAGACAGACAGACAGACAGACAGACAGACAGACAGACAGACAGACAGACAGACGTCGTGTGGAAATATGAAATACAATCTACGAGGTACCCACGCTATGTGAACGGAAAAGGGTGTTGCTGTTTACTCCCCTCCCCCTTCCCCACCCCTTCCCACCTTATTTCGCCACCTGATAGTTCCAGGCTTCCCCACCCCCACCCCCCACTTACACCTCCGCCCCTTTACACGCTTGGAGTGTCTGCCATCAGCCATCGTGGGTAGTGTCAGAGGTTGCCAGGTTAGGAGGTCGTGAGTTCATATCCCATCAAAGACACGCAGCACAGTTGTTCTCGGGCTGGCTGAAACTCAGTGTTGAGTGTGCTATGGGCTCCAATGAAGACAGGAACCACACAGTGTGCTATGGGCTCCGATGGGAAGACAGGCACCACACAGTGTGCTATGGGCTCCAATGAGAAGACATGAACCACACAGTGTGCTATGGGCTCCTATGGGAAGACAGGAACCACACAGTGTGCTATGGGCTGCAATGAAGACAGGAACCACACAGTGTGCTATGGGCTCCAATGGGAAGACAGGAACCACACAGTGTGCTATGGGCTCCAATGGGAAGACAGGCACCACACAGTGTGCTATGGGCTGCAATGAAGACAGGAACCACACAGTGTGCTATGGGCTCCAATGAAGACAGGAACCACACAGTGTGCTATGGGCTCCAATGGAGACAGGAACCACACAGTGTGCTATGGGCTCCAATGGGAAGACAGGAACCACACAGTGTGCTATGGGCTCCAATGGAGACAGGAACCACACAGTGTGCTATGGGCTCCAATGAAGACAGGAACCACACAGTGTGCTATGGGCTCCAATGAAGACATGAACCCCACAGTGTGCTATGGGCTCCAATGGGAAGACAGGAACCACACAGTGTGCTATGGGCTCCAATGAAGACAGGACCATACAGTGTGCTATGGGCTCCAATGAAGACAGGAAACCACACAGTGTGCTATGGGCTCCACATGGGAAGACAGGAACCACACAGTGTGCTATGGGCTCCAATGGAGACAGGAACCACACAGTGTGCTATGGGCTCCAATGGGGAGACAGGAACCACACAGTGTGCTATGGGCTCCGATGGGAAGACAGAAACCACACAGTGTGCTATGGGCTCCGATGGGAAGACAGGAACCACACAGTGTGCTATGGGCTCCAATGGGAAGAGGATACCACACAGTGTGCTATGGGCTCCGATGGGAAGACAGGAATCACACAGTGTGCTATGGGCTCCAATGGGAAGACAGGAACCACACAGTGTGCTATGGGCTCCAATGAAGACAGGAACCACACAGTGTGCTATGGGCTCCAATGGGGAAGACTGGCACCACACAGTGTGCTATGGGCTCCAATGAAGACAGGAACCACACAGTGTGCTATGGGCTCCAATGGGAAGACAGGAACCACACAGTGTGCTATGGGCTCCGATGGGAAGACAGGAACCACACAGTGTGCTATGGGCTCCAATGGGAAGACAGGAACCACACAGTGTGCTATGGGCTCCAATGAAGACAGGAACCACACAGTGTGCTATGGGCTCCAATGGGGAAGACTGGCACCACACAGTGTGCTATGGGCTCCAATGAAGACAGGAACCACACAGTGTGCTATGGGCTCCAATGGGAAGACAGGAACCACACAGTGTGCTATGGGCTCCAATGGGAAGACAGGAACCACACAGTGTGCTATGGGCTCCAATGGGAAGACATGAACCACACAGTGTGCTATGGGCTCCAATGGGAAGACATGAACCACACAGTGTGCTATGGACTCCAATGGGAACTGATACCACATAGTGGGCTATGGGCTCCAATGGGAAGACAGGAACCACACAGTGGGCTATGGGCTCCAATGAAAGACTGATACCACACAGTGTGCTATGGGCTCACTGTTGTGAGTTCGTGTCAAGTCGTCGGTATCGGTAAGTTCATGACAAAACTATCAGACTTAGCACGGCCATTATTTCCGCTTTAGTTACTGAGGGAGACAGATTTACACAGGCATACAACTGCGAATGCTCCCAGTATCTGCACACTGTAAGTCGACAGCCAGAAACGTCGACGGAAAAGAGCAATTTTCCCAAGG
>JADBJO010001105.1:242500-267500 GCA_016801955.1 Conus betulinus
GGGGGGAGGGGGTTTCAAAATAAATGTCAAGGAATCAAATCGACCAACACTTTTCAGAAAACTACATCATAAGGTGGAAAACAGATCATGAAAGGATTTATGACACACGGACCACCAATACGACTGCTATTGTGACTGCCAGCATGGGTGCCATAGTCCTCCGACTTCCAGTGCTGACTGTCAGCTGGACCGTTGCTAGCAGTCACCATCAACTTCCGTCTGTTTGCACCCTGATGGTTGTTCGTGTTTTCCGTCAGTATGTTCCCCACAGTACCGTAAAACCTGTTCATATTTCTCCACAGTTGTTCAATACTTGCCAGTTTGTTCCCCACAGTACCGTAAAACCTGTTCATATTTCTCCACAGTTGTTCAATACTGCCAGTTTGTTCCCCACAGTACCGTAAAACCTGTTCATATTTCTCCATAGTTGTTCGGTAATACTCGCCAGTTTGTTCCCCACAGTACCGTAAAACCTGTTCATATTTCTCCACACAGTTGTTCAATACTCGCCAGTTTGTTCCCCACAGTATCGCAAAATCTGTTCATATTTCCCCACAGTTACTGAATGCTTGCCGGTTTGTTCCCTACTTTACCGTGAAATCTGTTCATATTTCTCCACAGTTGTTCAATACTCGCCAGTTTGTTCCCCACAGTACCGCAAAATCTGTTCATATTTCCCCACAGTTACTGAATACTTGCCGGTTTGTTCCCTACTTTACCGTGAAGTCTGTTCATATTTCTCCACGGTTACTGAATACTTGCCGGTTTGTTACTCACTTTACCGTGCAATCTCTTCATGTTTCTCCACAGTTGCTCAATACTTGCCAGTATGTTCCTGACAGTACAGTGAAAGTTCTCCATATTCCTCGGCAGTTGCTCGATGGCCGTCAGCGTTTTTCTGACAGTGAAGTGAAGGCTGCTCATATTCCTCGCCAGTTGCCCAGTGCCTCCCAGGATGTTGATGACAGTGAAGTGAAGGCTGCTCATATACTTCGCTAGATGTTCAATGCCTGCCTGCCAACGTTGCTGACGGTTCACTGAAAGTTGTTTCAAATTGCTGGCCAGTTTCTCAGGGCCGGCCTGTATATCCTTGATAGTAAAGCAAAGGGTGTTTCTATTCGTCGGCAGCTGCTTCGTTTTTTTTTTTCTGCGTACGCAGGCGATACTGTTGTTGTTACCCCCCCTTGGTGTGTTGTCGATCTGGTGATGTAGTGTGTATTGTTGTCGCCATCTGTCATGGTTATTCCCCTCTGTCATATGAATGTAGGTGGGTGGGACCTGTAGACCTCAATGCAGCTAAATAAACTGTTGTTCTTCTTGTAAAGTTGTTGTTCCTATTTTCATCATCATCTTCTATTACTATCATCATTGTTATATTCATTACTGTTATGATCATTGTTTAAGAGTATTTCAACGCGCCCCTCCTCAGTTATAGACCAAACCCTGAGTACTTTACATACTCTGTTCTCGTTTACACAACGGGTTGTCTACCTAGGTAGAGTCGACTGGAGAGCTGCCTGCTGGCGCTACATTCAGTCGTATCCTTTGTCATTCAATCACACATCAGTCACTCACTTTTTTTCGTCCTTCATTCTTCAATTTTTCAGTTATGTTGTACGCTTTGTGTATCGTTTCATCCATACCAATGGCCAACCGGCCTTCTCTTCCGAAGGCTGGTTATCTTCTGAATATGCATGGTGTTTATTTAGTATTATTGTTTCTTCCGGATTTCTATTGCACTTTTGTGTCATAAGGAAAACGTTGGAAAGTGAATGCTACAAATTCATCATCAAGACAGGTTGCGTGGCGTCACTAATCAAATGTCTAACACCAAGGCCTCATCATGTGTGACTGTCACTGACAGGACGTATGTAAGAGAGAGAGAGAGAGAGAGAGAGAGAGAGAGAGAGAGAGAGAGAGAGAGAGAGACAGAGAGACAGAGAGAGACAGAGAGAGACAGAGACAGAGAGACAGAGAGACAGAGAGAGAGAGAGAGAGACAGAGAGAGAGAGAGACAGAGACAGACAGACAGAGAGAGAGAGAAAGCGACTGGTGAGCAAGGGTAAAACTCTCTCTCTCTCTCTCTCTCTCTCTCTCTCTCTCTCTCTCTCTCTCTCTCTCTCTCTCTCTCTCCCCGCCTCAGTGACAGACAAGTCGTTAGCTGGCCGACGATATGCAACAGATCGCCTTAATTGTCACGCCACACACCTTCCTCTTCTGGGCATATGCAACGAAAAATACACTGAGAGAGAGAGAGAGAGAGAGAGAGAGAGAGAGAGAGAGAGAGAGAGAGAGAGAGAGAGAGAGAGAGCAGACGGACGGACGGTCAGACGAACAGACAGGCAGAAAGACAGTGACAGAGGGAGTTAGTCTTCATGTCCATGACATGTTAACGTTGATGGACAACTATCCATTACTGCATGTATTCTTCTTTATGTCAACGTCCATGAAGAATTATAATCCAGCGACATGCCATTGCCGTGTTACCTGAACGTATGTCTGTTTATCAAATCCTAGTATAGCATGTTTTTCTTCTTCTTTCTTCTTCTTCTTCTTCTTCTTCCTTCTTCTTCTTCTTCTTCTTCTCTTCTCTTCTTTCTCCTTCTTGTTTTTTACCCCCCCCCCCATTTCAATGTCCGGACAATGATCTACTGAGCAAAAGTAAAATCCCATACACCTGTTTAATATATATTTTTATCTGTTCATCAAACATCCTAGTGTAAGCATTTTCCCCCCATTTCAATGTCCAGACAAGGGCCTACTGCGCAAAACTAAAATCCCCATACACTGTGTTATCACCTGTTCTTGGCAATAAACCTCACCGTCATCGTCATCATCATCATCATCGTCTCACTGCTCCCTCCCTTCTTTCCCTTTCCAATCGCCGTCCACCCCGCCCACATTTCTCTACCTCTCTTAGTATCTCTCTTTCCACCTTTGCCAACTCTCTCTCTCTCTCTCTCTCTCTCTCTCTCTCTCTCTCTCTCTCTCTCTCTCTCTCTCTTTTACATGCACACACGCACGCACAGATGCAGACACACATGATCACAGATATATTCAGACAACCTGGCGAGCACGCACACACACTTACGCACGCAAAATCATCAGACAGACAGACAGAAATGCTTTATGAGAGTAAATGAAACGAAAGAACATGTACACATAATTGAACTTTTTTTTTCTCTAACGCTATATATTTATCTAGTTTCAACAGAAACACACTCGTTTGAACTCAAAAGATCACGCAACGAAGATGTCGATTTTACACAAAGAGGTTTTTTGGAGTAGAGACTTGTTTTGATTTTCAACATATTTTGGACATTCAAAAACAAAATGGTACTCACAACCTAGTGCATTTATATCATAAACTTGTATGTTCTATTGTTCCTTGAAATTCCCCTGATTCTACCCAGTTCAGTTCCATGTTTATGACGACTACATCTAAACCTTGTTAATGCCGGTAAGTTAACATCAGCAGCTGTAGTATGTATTGTTCTCATTTAGAATGTGTCTTCACGTTTATGTAAAATATACATTTGTTATTATTTTCTAAGGCACCACGATATTCATTCCGGTATTTTTATCGGAATGAGTCACTCGTACTCTTAAAAAACCAGACTTGAAGCGACCATTTCGAGTCTCTAAAACACAAATACGCCCATTTTCAATTACAAGATTTTGCATGCGACAAATCCATGTAAAATGCCATACACAGCAGCTGAATACATCAGCGATCTTTTTATCAGATATCATATCACACCGACACCTAATTATTCTGGAACCAGCTAAAACAGAAAAAAAAAAAAACATAAGTCCCGGTTTCACCATGAAAAAAATATGAATCATAGAACGCTTCTGAAGTTGAAACAAATATTTTCATGAATTTAACCTCTAGTTGTTCACGAACATGTGAATGTTCAAACCCTATGTCTCACTGCAGTAAAGCAAACATGCTCGTAAACCTTGTAAGGATGCAGTATGTGGCACTGAAAGGAAAATCTGTGTCTTTAGTCGTCTGTAATAATGAAACAATTGTTTTCTAACATTTTCCATGATTAATTTCTTCAGCCTTTAAAGAATCACTCTTTCTTACTTTTCCATTCCTACCACTTTAGACCTGTTTACAACTTGTTGCTTATGACGGCAATGAACATTGTCCTGTGAGACACACTAAGTTTTGTTTTGCCTTCATTAACATCAAGTTTTCGATGATCATGGTAATGTTCAAGAGCACTCAACATTCTCTACAAGCTTTTCCCTGCGTCTGACCGCAAAACTGTATCATCCGCGTGAAGTCAAACAGTTTTCGGTCACACGACTGAAATAAAAAAGCAGGGGACTTACAATGATATTCAAATGTTTGGAAGTACGGTCTATCAGGCATTGTTCAAGATACCACAAAAACAAAGAACATAAATCAGGTAAAAGATTTTCGCGTTGTCTCACTACCTCCAAAAATCCGATCTTAGTGCTTGACAAGACACAAGACGTTATTTTACTGTATGAAATCTTTAATTACGCACAGTTTTCTCACTGACTACTTCTCTCACTAATTTAGCCCACTGTCCTTTCCAAATCAAGTCAAAGACTTTCCAATAAAGGCGGAGGTTTTTATTTTGCAGTTTCCCATATATCAGTCACGGATTTTAAGAAAGAATGCATGACTGAGTGCAGTATGGGATCGAGCGAATTCTGTTTGATTTTCAGAGAACATAAAATTAACTTCAAGGAAGCTAATCAACTTCCTATTCAATAACCTTGTGAAAAGTTTTCCAAGACAGCTTAGATGATGATTCCGTGATTCTCACATTCTAATTTACATCTTTTATTTTCATACAGGGGTACAATCAAACTTGTCGCCCATTCTTCTAGTATCATACCGGAGTATTCAACAATTTACTATGCACATGGAGTAAAGCAGTGAAACTTTCCCGATTACTTTCATTACTTATCTAGTTATTCCTTGCAGCGTGTCCACATTCTAAGCTTTTTTTAATTTTATTTCATTCACTTTCTTCTTCCGAGACTGATTTATTCAAAAGGTCCGTGTCCTAATCTCGGCCATTGACACTGTCAGGGGGCAGCAACTCTTTCATTTACATCATCACATAAATCACATTTTTTCACATGTTCATACCAATCATCCATGGGAATGCAGCAGGCATGGTTCTTTTCGTCTTTGCTTTGGAACAAAAGAGAGAAGGATTACTCTTCTGCAGTTCAATGGCATCATGGTGCCTTTCTCTCTTCGTCTTCACGATCTAAGCAGTGAAGCCTTATAAAAGGCTCTGACAGCCCCTGATGGGGTGACGCATCATTTTATTTCACGACTTAACACTGAGACCTGTTCATGCTACGATCCTTTCAGAACAAAATTTGATTGTATTTTTTAATATCCATTTTGAACAACTTTGTTTAAAGGTGCCATTTTTTTTCTGTAACCTCACAGAACAGTACAGAGGTAAGCCATGTAGTGCGGCCATCAACTGAAGTGTCTTGCGTGTGACACACTGTTGTTATACTGGGTCCCCTACATAATTTCTGAGATTTTCTTGATAAATTGGCTTGACATCATCTGCTCATTTTCCTATTCATATATCATAGAACTGAATTACACTGGCTGTTTTCACGGGATAATTGTTACGATACATGCACTAGAACCTCGCTGTAACATTACTGTCATATTGAGGTTCTTCTGCATGTTCATTCAAAGATGACGCCATAGGTCAATAAGCATCTGACAAAATCGCAAACAAGGCACACACACACACACACACACACACACACACACACACACACACACACACACACACACACACACACACACGCACGCACGCACGCACGCACGCACGCACGAGAGAGAGAGAGAGAGAGAGAGAGAGAGAGAGAGAGAGAGAGAGGAGAGAGAGAGAGAGAGATACAGACACACACACACACACACACACACACACACACACACACACACACACACACACACAAACGAAGGCGCGCTCGCGCGCACACATACACGCGACATTTCATCACCTTGACAAAATTAATCTCTGCCCATATGAATTATTCATCCATTCTTCAGTTCTTCACTGACTACATCCAGAGACATGTGTGTGTCATGTGAATGGAGCGAAGATTACAGTAAAAAAAAAAAAATAGCGAGAGAGAGGGAGGAATGGAGGGAAGGACAGAGATAGAGAAAGAGACAGAGAGAAGAGAGAGAGAGAGGGGGGAGGGTGGTAGAAGGGAAGAGAGGGAGAAGAAATGGATTGAAGATGAAAAGGGGGTGGACAGAGAGAGAGAGAGAGAGAGAGAGAGGAGAGAGAGAGAGAGAGAGAGAGAGAGAGAGAGAGACATACATACATACAGACAGACAGACAGAGACGAACAAAGAGACAGAGGGGTGGGGGGGGGGGGGGGGGGGGGGGGGGGGGGGGAGACAGGGGGGGACAAAGAAAGAAGGCCTGGGGGGGGGGGGGGGGAGAGAAAGAGAGAGGTAGGTAGGGACTGAGAGAGAGAGAGAGAGTGAGAGAGAGACAGACTGACAGACAGAGACAGACAAATACAGACAAGAGATATATAAACAGAGAAGAGATAGAGGAGGGAGAAAAAAAAAGAAAAGAGAGAAGAGAGAGAGAGAGAGAGGGAGGAGGAGGGGTTGGTGGGCCGGAGTGAGATGGGGGAGAGGGGGAGAGAGAGAGAGAGAGAGAGAGAGAGAGAGAGAGAGAGAGAGAGAGAGAGAGACAGAGAGAGACAGAGAGAGAGAGAGAGAGCGCTTTTGGGTGACGATCAATGCCGGACGGTGTGGAGAGTGATGATTAATCCAACGTCTGTCTAATATAAGACGTGTCATTTCATAGATTACGCTCATCCCAAACCAGCCTGGGGTGATGATCATGTCACGTGCCTCAAAATGGCGGCCCTTGCACGATATTATTGGACAATTTTTCTTCTCCTGTCTCTGTTCATAGATATTTCTTCTCGTTCTTTCCTTCATTATTGTTTTCTTTAATGGCTCCTCCTTTTATCTGTTACAATATATTCTTTTTATTGTTTCTGTAATTATTTTCTTTTTTTCGTCCATTTTTTTTTTGTTTGGAAGGGGTGGGTGGATTGGATGGGGAGGTGGACATGGGGTGGTGAGTGAGTGTGAGTGATGTGTGGTGTGTGTGTGTGAGCGTGTGTGTGTGTGTGTGTGTGTGTGTGTGTGTGTGTGTGTGTGTGTGTGTGTGTGTGTGTGTGTGCGCGTGTGTGTGTGCGTGTGCGTACATGCGAACGTGCGTGTGTGCATGCGTGCGCGCGCACGTATGTGTGTGTGTGTGTGTGGTGTGTGTGTGTGTGTGTGTGTGTGTTGTGTGTGTGTGTGTTTGTGTATGCTTGTGTGTGAGGATGGGGCGCGTGTATTTCAATCCTTTAATTTGCCTTCTTTGATCTTATTCAGCACTAGGGCCATTTGTTTTTCCCCCCCCCATCGTATTGTTTTCTTTCGCGTTAATCTGACACATCACCATCTTCGTAACAACAGTCAGTCATCGTGAATTTCGTGTGTGTAAAGTGTCCCAGGTGTTGTGTGGTTTGTGTCATGTGTGTGTGTGGGTGTGTATTAGTGTTTCCAGGATGGGGACTCTTACAATGATCTATCCACACAATCCGTTTTTTCCCCGTCTTGATCTTCTTCAGCCACTATGTCGTCATTGTGGGTAACCCCGTATTTTGGTTTTTTTTCGCTTTGTGTTTACAAGAAAAACCTGAATGCACCATCTTCGTAACAAAACATTCATCATCCGTTTTCATCGTAAAGGTATTTTTATATTTCTTCATCTTGCTGACCCCCTCTTCCTTTCTTCCTCTCTTACACTTCTGGTGTTTCTTGTCTCGCTTGTTGATGCTTTGTCGTTAGTGTGGGAGATCGTTTGTTCTGCGCTTTTGGTTGGTTTTTGCTCGTTTGTCGTCTGATGTGGGGGCTTTTGGTTGCTGTTGTTTGTCCCTTCTTTGTGTTTACAAGATTCCTAATTTCTTGTTTCCCAACCTCCCATGATTCTTCTCATTAGTACGTCTTTCTCTCTCTCCCCCTCTCTGTCCTGTCTGTCTGTCTGCGTTTGTAGGGGTTTGTCCGTCCGTTTCTGCCCCCCCCTCTCTCTCTCTCTCTCCTCTCTCTCCCTCACCCTCTTTTCCTCTCTTCTCGCTCTCACTCTCGTCGCTTTCTCTATGCCCCCCCCTGTCCTGCCGCCCCATGGCCCCCCCCTCTGGGGTCGCTGTGATTTCAGAAAGTCTTCGTTGTGTTCTTCTTTTCCAAGTAACACAGAAGCGTAATCACCAAATTTCCCAATTCCGCCCCAAACAACCAACTCCTCTTCTGCTCCTCTCTTCGTCCCTTTTCCCCAGCTTCCCCCCCCCCCCCCCCCCCCTGTTTTCTACGTGCCCTTCATTTCCTCTCGCCATTTTCCTCCATTTTGCCCGCCGCTGCTGAAGGAGTGAGGAGGAGGAATGAAGAGGAGGGGGGGGGGGGGGGGGGTGGGGTGAGTATGTGGGGCGAAACGTAGAAACCCTGGTGTGAATTAGGACTTCCCAGTGCCAAAAGAGAGAGCGAGAGAGAGAGAGAGAGAGAGAGATGAGAGAGAAAGGCAGAGAGTCAGAGAGAGAGAGAGAGAGGAGAGCTGAGAGGAGAGGAGAGGAGAGAGAGAGAGAGAGAGATTAGGAAGGAGAGTTAAAAAACAAAAAGTGTTAAATCTGCTTCGTGGAATCTGTCTTCGCGCAACAAAACGGGAGAAAAAAATGGCATGATGAAAGTGACAGTTAGGAAGAGAAAATATGTGGGGCGAGAGAAAGAAACAACCAACCAAAAATAAAGTGACAGAACGAATATGTAAGAGAAGGATGGGGAGAAGGAGACAGACAGACAGACAGACAGACACACACACACCACACACACAGCGACTCTCCTCTCTCTCATCTCTCTCTCGCCTCTCTCTCGTCTCTCTCTCTCTCTTTCGTCTCTCTCCAAACACACACACACACACACACACACACCACCGTATGTTAAAGACGTTAAATTAGACAACAACACACACAACAACAACAACAACAACAATTAGACAACAACAACAGCAACAACAACAACAACAACAACAAAAACACACAACAACACGACCCATCCCCGTCCGCACGCGTCCCACTGATGAACAAATCCAGTTAGGCAAGGGTGGGGGCACCGGGGGGGGGGGGTGGGGGTGGGGGTGGGGACGTCCCCTTGGCTGGCCCGTGGCGAGTAAATAGAGTTTGTGATGAACAAGAGCTAGCCAGAGAGGTCAGGACCAACATGGATACCTAGTCACACGGTCAGTATGGCAGAAAGGACCAAAAGGTTGAGAGAGAGGAGAGAGAGAGAGAGAGAGAGAGAGAGATGAGAGAGAGAGAGAGAGAGAGAGAGAGAACAAACTCTGAAGGTACACGTGACAAGGGGGGGGGGGGGGGGTAATGCTTTGTGACAACTTCCCTTCGCAGTTTAGCTCACGGGAGTTAGTCTGCCCTAAATATACTCTGGAGAGTCAGTCCGGTCCGGTCCCAGCTTAAGTCATGGGGGTCAGTATGGTCCTGTCCTACATTAATTCACGGCAGTCACTATGGTCCTGTCCCAAATTAACTCACGGCAGTCACTATGGTCCTGTCCCAAATTAACTCACGGCAGTCACTATGGTCCTGTCCTAGATTAACTCACGGCAGTCACTATGGTCCTGTCCCAAATTAACTCACGGCAGTCACTATGGTCCTGTCCCCAAATTAACTCGCGGCAGTCACTATGGTCCTGTTCCAAATTAACTCAAGGCACTCACTATGGTCCTGTCCTAACTTAACTCAAGGCACTCACTATGGTCCTGTCCCAAATTAACTCACGGCAGTCAATATGGTCCTGTCCTAGATTAATTCACGGCAGTCACTATGGTCCTGTCCCAAATAAATTCACGGCAGTCACTATGGTCATGTCCCAATTTAACTCACGGCAGTCAATATGGTCCTGTCCCAATCTAACTCACGGCAGTCAATATGGTCATATCCCAAATTAACTCACGGCAGTCACTATGGTCCTGTCCCAGATTAAACTCCGAGGAGTCAGTACGGTCCTGTCCCAAATTAACTCACGACAGTCACTATGGTCCTGTCCCAGATTAAACTCCGAGAAGTCAGTACGGTCCTGTCCCAAATTAACTCACGGCAGTCACTATGGTCATGTCCAAGATTAAATTCCGAGGAGTCAGTACGGTCCTGTCCCAAATTAAACTCACGGCAGTCACTATGGTCCTGTCCCAGAGATTAAACTCCGAGGAGTCAGTACGGTCCTGTCCCAAATTAACTCACGGCAGTCACTATGGTCCTGTCCCAGATTAAACTCCGAGGAGTCAGTACGGTCCTGTCCCAAATTAACTCACGGAAGTCAACATGATCCTGTCCCAACTTAACTCACGGCAGTCACTATGGTCCTGTCCTAAATTAACTCAAGGGAGTCTTTTAAGGTCCTGCATCAGGAGCGGACAGAGCCTGGCGAGTCAAAAGATTTCCCTACACATTCAATGCCAGACTGGTCGCCCCTGTCACAGCAGTACAGGAGATGAACGGCGCAACAAGCGTCGACCAATCAGCAGTGAGCTGACAGACGGCTAAGAAAATCACGCATTCTGATACACACCTAGATAGACTTTAATAAAAGAGGGGTGACGCAGTAAGAGGAATCTCACACAACAACATAGCCTTTGATTCAGCGTTGAAAATCTTTTGCTTCGATGTAAACAAGAACGGTTTTGTCTCCAAGGCAAGACATCGGCAAAGGGAACATACTGCTCTTTCGTTCACTGCTTTCCTTTCTTCTTTTCTTGCTTTTTTTTTTTTTACATCATATATAAAAACGCTTCCTGACTGGTCCATAATCTGTGTCACATTCTGACAATGTCAAACAGCCTGTTATGTGAGCATGCATGGAACAATTGCACGCACGAAATCCTCTTTATTGTATATAGAGACCTTATCAATACCACAACAAATCAAACGGAACAAAAGTGTCATTATACATGTGGATGTTATCACAAAATCATTTTTCTTGAGAGAGAGAGAGAGAGAGAGAGAGAGAGAGAGAGAGAGAGAGAGAGAGAGAGAGAGACGCAGTGGTTCCGCTCTGACCTAAAATCTTAGACCTTTGTCTTGAAACTGAGAAAGAAAAAAAAATCAGGTAATCACATACACGACAAACACCCAAAAGATATCAGGCAATCCGTAACGTTACAACATCAGGCAAAATGAATATATTAACCCGATGGTGTATTTCCATCATATTCGTCTAGCAGGTCCCTGTTATTTTTATTACCACGAAATCGTACGGAAAGGTCCGAAAATGACCGACTTTGCCGAGTAGTTTGGGAAAAAAAATCCGCGGCTGGGACAGACAATATTTACTTAACGCTAAGTTCTCTACACCAATCTTTCAAACAACAACAACAACAAAAACAACAAACAAACAAAAAAAAAAAAAGAAACAAACATACGAATCAAAGAAAAACGTGACTGATCGGTTTTCAGTTGTCTGCATTGAGTTGAACCATGAAGCCTATCCTCCACACTACAGATAAATGTCAAAGGTAATAAATGGTGGTATGCAGATCTTTTTTTTCCCGGTGGTACACATGCTATGTTTTGTCTTCACACACACAACTTCTTCTCTCTCTCTCTCTCTCTCTCTCTCTCTCTCTCTCTCTCTCTCTCTCTCTCTCTCTCTCTCTCTCTCGTATTTAATGTATACGCAACCTTAGGCATTCTCTCGCCCCCCCCCCCCCCCCTCTCTCTCTCACTCTCTCTCTCAAATTATTTCAATGATTACATCAACCTAGCCAATGACAAACGCACACACACACACACACACACACACACACACACACACACACACACACACACACACACACACACATATACACACACGCACGCGCGCGCGCACACACACACACACACACGCACACACACACACACACACACACACACACACACACACACACACACACACACACACCTCGTTCCTGGTATAATAGCTATGGTTTGTTGTATTCCCCATGCATCTAACTCCACTCGCAATTTCTTCCAGCTGACTGCTCCGAGGAAAGCACACTGCTACGATTCGATTCCTCATTTGAATCCCCCCCCTCCCGCGCCGGGTCAATTCGCATTTGCTATGCAACCACTGGGCCATAGCGATGTCCCTGGAGGTCACCAGGACATTGAACAGGACTGTCGACAGCCTGAAGAACACTGGACAAACTGACCACAGGACAGCAGGAGGGAGGGAATGGGGGTGCAGGGACAGGGGGAGAGTTATATTACAATCAGGAGGATCACATCACACTCAGAAAGAGTGGCATCACAGTTAGGAAGTAACACCAGTCTGATACACTACAAGGGAAGAACACTGGAACTACACTGCTGTGTACTCCTTTGCGAAAGAGGGGACCCAAACAAAAAAACAAAGCAAAACAAAGGACATGGGGCAGACTGTCATTGTAAACAGAGATTACAGAGGTAAGAAAAAGGACATTGAATGCTCTGTACGTACTCCCGTCAACAGATAAATAATAGAGGAAAGAAAAAAAGGATATAGAATGCTCTGTACTTCCCGTCAACAGATAGATAATAGAGGAAAGAAAAAGGATATAGAATGCTCTATACTTCCCGTCAATAGATTGATAACAAAGGAAAGAAAAAAAAACCAGAATGCTCTGTACTTCCCGTCAATAGATAGATAACAGAGAGAAGAAAAAGGATATAGAATGCTCTGTACTTCCCGTGAATAGATAGATAACAGAGAGAAGAAAAAGGACATAGAATGCTCTGTACCTCCCGTCAATAAATAGATAGCAAAGGAGAGAAAAAGGACATAGAATGCTCTGTACCTCCCGTCAATAGACAGATTAGAGAGAGAAAGAAAAAAGGACATAGGATACTATGTGTTTCCTGTCAGTTCATTACAGAGGAAAGAAAAAGGACATGAAATGCCCTGTACTTCCTGACAGCTGATTACAGAGGAACGTGGGAGTGCATAGAATGTTCTGTACTCCCTGACAACAGGCAGATTACAAAGAGAAGAGAAAGGACATAGGATTTTCGGTGTTCCCCACCGGCTGATTATAGAGGAACGAAAAAGGACACAGAATGCACTGTGCTACACGTCATTCAATTACAGAGGAAAGAAAAAGGACATACGATACTCTATGCTTCCTGTGAGTACATTACAAAGGACGAAAATGAACATAGGACACACTATGCGTCCTGTGAGTTCATTCCAGAGGAAAGAAAAAGAACATAGAATGCACTGTGCATCTCGTCAACTGATAACAGAAGAAAGAAAAAGGACAGAGAATGATCTATTTCCTGTAATCAGATAACAGAAGGAAGAAAAGGGACATGGAATGCTCTGTGCTTCTCGTCAGTTGATTACAGAGGAAAGGAAAAGGACAGAGAACGCTCTATTCCCTATTAGCAGATAACAGAGGACAAGGAAAGGACAGAGAATGCTCTGTGCTTCTCGTCAGTTGATTACAAAGGAGAGGAAAAGGACATGGAATGCTCTGTGCTTCTCGTCGGTTGATTACAGGGAAAAGAAAAAGGACAAAGAATTATCTATTTCCCATCAGCAGATAACAGAGGAAAGAAAAAGGACATGGAATGCACTGTGCTTCTCGTCAGTTGATTACAGAGGAAAAGAAAAGGACAGAGAATGCACTATGCTTCTCGTCACTCGTTTACAGAGGAAAGAAAAAGGACATGAAATGCTCTTTTGCTACTCGTCAACTGATCACAGAGGAAAGAAAAAGGACAGAGGACGCTTTGAGCTCCACGTCACAGAGGATAAGAGGAAAGAGAAAAAGATACGGGATTTCCCTGTTCTTCCCGTCCACAGACACTTCACAGAGGGCGGGAGGAAAGAACGCGGGATGTTCTCGTGTTCCCGCCGCCAGACAGAATGCAGACGTCCTAAGCGGTCTCTAAGGTACTCCCTCTCCCCACGGGACGGTGGCGTAATGAAGAAATGGAGTTAGGAAGAAAATGCCATCTGGTGGCCTGTGGCCAGCAAATACAGTTTGTCCACGACAGCAGAGTGAGAGAGAGAGAGAGAGAGAGAGAGAGAGAGAGAGAGAGAGAGAGAGAGAGAGAGAGGTCATGACGTACAAGACCAAGACAGCACAGCACAGAAAGAAGGCGAGTGCTCAGAGAGAGAGAGAGAGAGAGAGAGAGAGAGAGAGAGAGAGGAGAGAGAGAGACAGACAGACAGACAGAGAGTGACAGAAAGAGGAGGGAGTGAGTGACGAGGAGTTGAATGGGTACTGGAAAGGACAGGGAGGGTGGTAAGGCGAGAGGGGGAGGAAGGAACAAGACTGAGCCAAAAAAAGAACACGAAAACGAGCTTCCACTGAAAAGAGGGTGTAACGATCAGCGTCATTTGCTGCCACCGTAACACTCCATACGACTAAACATGACCAAGATCGTAACCACCACCACCCCACCCTCACCTCCATTATCATTTGGATGACCCTGAAATTGGGTTCTTTGTTGAAGGTTTCTCAAGATTCTACTGAAGTAATGTCTTAATGCTTAGACTAACACATTTTATATGTTGCTTTCAAAGAAAGAATGCTGTTTTTATGTTTGTTGATGCAGAGTTCTGCACTTTTTCTAACTGAGTAAACCAGGCTGGTTTTCAAGACGGAGATTCTGGGGTTATGGGTGAAGATTGCATTTTGTGTCAAGACTGCTTAGGTCGAAACTTGTCTTTCAGAGTCGAAAGTGAGAAACCGTTCCTTATTGTAAATATGTTATTGTTTTGTGGCACTGACGCTTGCATGTCGAAGGAAAATAATTGGCATAGTCATGGGGTGTTAACAAAGAGGACTGTATTATAATAATAATAGCTTTAAGAGTTCGCTTATGGAAACTCCAAAGGTATCTATGTATAAGGACTGCAAGAATCATGAAGAACAGAGTCATGATGCCCGATCGAGTATTCATGCTGTAAAAGCATTTCACTGCATTCATTTTCACAGAAATTTAATCTTGTACAAACTGAAAGACTCTCAAAGATACATGCTCCCTTAAACCAAACATATTGTGAGCACAAATGAGATTGGAGTCCAAGGTAACTCTCAAAACTATACGAGTGCTGACTTCATCAAGCTGCTTGTTACCAATATATACAGAAACATAACACAATGTGTGTCTTAAAGATTGAACCGTATGTTTTGATTTCTATTCGTTTAATTTTGTATGACTTAATTAAGTCCAGTCAAGTAATTGATCAATGTACTCTTGTAATTCAATGTTTTAACTGGTTGATGTGAAAATGGTAAGTATGGATAGATGAATCATCCGCAAAGAGCTCACATAAACTTTTGATTTGTATGGAGAGATTATTTAAATAAGTTTAAAAAAAAAAACGAACAAAGCTGATCCTTGCGGTAAAACCACGTTTCTATGGCAAATTCTGGACTGCTTGTCTCTTTGGAAAACTGACTGTTGGCAATTTATGAAAAAGCATTTTTACAATTGAAAATGTAGAGAAAGACAGTTTTTGTAGATATAGATTGTGATAAATAATGTCAAATATTTTTGTAAAATCAAAGAGGAAAATCTTCAATGAATTTCAAATCATCGATTTTTAGCTAACACTGGTTAACAGAAAGAGAGACAGAGTATTTGTTTACTCAGATTTACGTCTTTATGTTCACCTGTTAAAAAAGGCTATAGAAGAAAAGTGCCTAGCCATAAGAGAAAGTCAAATACCGACTGTGGAAATGTTCAGCGTTGATCACGTGATTACCACTGTCAAAAACAGAGGTAACATTTCCTTTGGGTACCATTTAAAAGACCTTGATCACACACACACACACACACACACACACACACACACACACCTCGTCGCGCCTCAAACCCCACTCTAAATTCCCTCCCAGAAACCCTCTCCCTCTAAAGACTCTGACAGCAAAGGACACCGTTAGGACATGACCCACCGGCCGGCCCCACCACGACCAGAGGCCCCATGCCACAGTTAGAACATTGCACAGACACGTAAAGGTCACGACAGAGGACGAACCGAGAGCCCCATCTGGCGGCTTCTAACGACAGCGACGACAAATATTTGTAAACCCGGTCAAGATGGTATCGGTGTGGGAAGGTGGGGGGGGGGGGGGGGGGGGGGGGGGGGGACGTGGGGAAGTTGGGGAGTGAGGAGGAGAAGGAGGAGGCTGCTTGTTCCAGAACAGCGCCTGTCGACACTTCAAACGGAAGTGGCTGTTGTCTTCAACCCCGCGCGAATTCCAAAACCTTCAGCTGTTTTCTGTCCTTTCATTTTTTTTTTTCTCCCTCCGTGATCAGGGAGCTGATCCCCCGGAGTAATAACGGCCCTGACACAGGTCCCAACAGTTATTAGCACACCAGTCAACAAGGGACGTGAATCCTGCGCGCTACCCTCAGTCCCTGAACCGATGAAGGGCACGTACGATACATGACCGGAAACTCTCTCTCTCTCTCTCTCTCTCCTCTCTCTCTCTTCTCTCTCTTCTCTCTCGCTCGCTTTCTCAGTCTCTTTCTCTCTCTCACCCACTAACGACCGGTTTTTGCTTCAATGTTCCGTCAATGTTTTTATCCCTTGGAGACTTCAAAAATTAATGAGATATTGACCCCATAGCAATGAGGATCCATCTCGGTCACTTCCCTTTATTTTGCTCCCTCGGTCCCTCCCTCCCCCCCCCCCCCCCCCCCCCCCCCCCCCCTTCCTCTCCCTCCTCCCTCCTCACAAAGAAAGACAGACATGTCACATCAGAGTTTTGGAATAATCACGCACGCGCACACACACACACACACACACACACACACACACACACACACACACACACACACACACACACACACACACAAGTGCGCGCTCATATATGCGCACGCGCACACGCACGACCTCACACACACACACACACACACACACACACACACACACACACACACACACACACTCTCTCACTCTCTCTCTCTCTCTCTCTCTCTCTCTCTCTCTCTCTCTCTCTCTCTCTCTCTCACGTACGCACTGTCTGCCCTAAATAGAAACAGAGAAACAACAAACAAATAATCAAGCAGCAAAGAAAACAGAAGGCGAACCAACATTATAATTAAGAAAAAATACACACACAAAGAAAGAGGGCCCTGGTCAGCAGTACGCCGCCATGTCCCAGGCTGCCATGGGTTGTCAGGGTTTGAGAATGACTGTATATTGTGACCACTCCAGTTAAGATTCATCTTGTTTTCCTATGCTAATGAACGTGATTAACTTGTAAATATGACCCCGTTGTCCTTGTCAATAGGGCCTTTCAGATTCGGCCCCTAACCGCTGATTGAAAACAACCGCCATTGTCTCGCCATTTCCCTTCTCATTCTCTCTCCTTTCTGAGATTTTTCTGTAACCTGCCTTTCTGCTCTCCTCATTCCTTCTTCCCCTCAGTGTTCCCGCGTGCTCTGTCTGTCTGTCGGTCTGTCTGTCTCATTCTCTCTCTCTCTCTCTCTCTCTCTCTCTCTCTCTCTCTCTCTCTCTCTCTCTCTCTCTCTCTCTGCCTCCATCTCTCCACACACAGTCTGTCTTCTATCTGTATTTTCATGGACACCCTCAAATCCTTCTCTCTCTATGCACTCAAACTCGTCCAGCCAGCTTTGTCTGCGTCTCTCTCTTCTCTCTCCCCTCCCTATCTGACTGTCTTTATCGCACTTTTTATTTCTTTCTCTCTCTCTCTCTCTCTCTCTCTCTCTCTCTCTCTCTCTCTCTCTCTCTCTCCTTCTTGTTTTCTCCCTCCACCTTCCCAACTGCCCCCCCCCCCCCAAACACACACAAGGCAACAAAAACGAGTGAAAATCACCCTGAACAAACAAGAATGAACGAGACCAAAACAGAACAACACAGCCAAGCTAAGACAGACAAAATCAAACCCACAAAGAGCCTCTATTATGCAGCGCAATCAAATCTGCCACGATCCCCCCTGTTGGGTGTGTTGGAGTGGCCTTCGGGGCCGACTATTAGCTGGAATCACGCGACGAGGGGGGCGATCCGATGGCCGCCGCACGAGCAACACGGAGCGAAGAGCGGGGAGGCTGGGCCCGTGCTGACGATCGAAGTGACAGGAGAGCCGAGCAAACACACCCCGTCTGAGGGGGCTGAAAGCTGCTGGACTGCTGGCTCCGTTCAACAAACTGCAGCGGCACTACCGAGAGTGCCTGTCTTTGACGGCGAACATCGTTTAGTTCCTAATCCTGTTTCGTTGCGGCTCTTGACTGCATATCCGGTCTGACCAGTATACCCCCTCCGCGCCCTTTTACTTTACAGCAGGTTTATCAAGAATATTAGTCCTTTTTTTCTTTTTATTCCCTATCCTTTTCAGCCCCAAATGTTTGTTTTTCCTTGATTGTATGACCCTTTTCTGAAGAGAAATATTACTGTTCGGACAGACCTGCATTCCCTTACCTTCTATTGTCGTTTTAGCTGTGTCATCTTTGGCGATGCTCCCATGCCTCTTATTTTGGATTTCCAATACACAGCCACACACACATCTGTCTGGCCGAAGTGCCAGCACCGATAGTCCACAGAGAGCTGTCAATGTCAGGTCGTCATGAACCATCTCATCAAGAAGACACTGCGCTACTGCCATATCCCTTCAGTGGTGGTCACTGGTGACTGTTCTGATCTACCAAACGCAGAACAGCATCTAGTAAGTCCCCTCCTCCACGCCCTCCTCCCACCTGGGTTTTTTCTACCGATGACTCGCTCAGACGCGGAATCAGCGTAAGTGAGCATTCTACTCCGGAGGTCGTCACCCTGGCCATCTTACGACAGCCTATATGAATTCGCCGATGCCGATGACTTTGACACAAAACCCCACAAGGCCGTGGAATTCCTCTTACTTTTTTTATCGTCTTTCAGCCAGCATCGACTACACCTCCTCTCCTTCACCTCCCCGCTCCCCTCTCCATCCCCATGTCCCAAGCCTGCCATTCACATGTGGATTTACTTACCCGTCGCGAACTTGATTTGTAAGCATTTCATTCGGTACTGCCGAAATATCACAGTTCACAGGACGCTGAAAATAACAAAAAGAGATAACCGGACTAACAGACTGCTAAAATCTATTTCGCAGCTTGTTCAGAACAGCTCCAAAATCAACAGGTCTGTCTCAATGGAGCACCAATGAACAGACTTTGGCAAGGAAGGGGAATGTGGTCTATCTCTTGAGAACAAATCGTTCAACGCAGACAAGAATCTGCAGCTTTGACAGAAAGGAGAATATGAGGGCGCGTTTCCTGAGATACGATCGTTCAAAGCAGACAACGACCTGCAGATCGTTCAAACACAAGGATCTGAACAACCAAGAATTCGAGTCTGTCGACCAAGGAGATCGTCTAGTTGTATGACTAAACAAACCAACCATGCACAGCCTCAAGCCTCAACCATGCAGTCTCGAAGCTTATGACATCTGTGGTTTGTTTGTGAATAGCTCAGTCCGTTAAGAGTAGCCCAATACTGCAAGGTCTGCTCTGGAAAGGACAATGCAAAAGATAGAGAAATACCACGCCCACTGAACGTATTATGTCTGTGTCGTTTCAGAGGTGGAGAGTGGACGGGGAGGGGGGTGGGGTGGGAATGAGGTGGAAAGCTTGCCAATTCAAGCTCTCTTTTGGCAAGGTGTGCAGTTTATTTTTGCCCATTTGAAAAAAAAAAAATGACCACGTACGTGAGTGTGTGTGAGTGTGTTTTTTAAATTTTTTTTTCGAGGTGGTGGTGGCGGTGGTGATAAGAATAGAATGGGACAGTTGGTTGTAAATGTTGAAATAATGTCATTGCATTGACATGCAAGAATGGGGCAAACTGTTATGAAAAGGCTCACAAAACTATCTTGGCACAGAGATGTGAGACTGAAACACACACACACACACACACACACACACACACACACACACACGAACACACGCTGCTTTTTTTTTTCGTTTCTTCTTTCTTCTTCTTCTTCTTCTTCTTCTTTTACTACTCTGCTTGACTTGTATATAAGCAGAGATGAGCTTTCCTCCGGGCTGTCTGTCCCAACAGAATATCGAACAGTACGGTCAACAAAATTACAAAGAACAAGAGAGAGAGAGAGAGAGAGGAGAGAGAGAGAGAGAGAGAGAGAGAGAGAGAGCTGGCCACTCTGTCGCCTGTGGGGGGCCTAATTGGTGACCGACCACAGCCACGTCCCGCGGCAGAACTGCCCCTTATTCCCTCCAGCCTGTCGCACCTGTCACTGCCTCTTGGATTACTGACCAGCCGTAAGTTTCGCTCCATCCCGCGTCTCTCATTAGCACGGTCCGAGTGGGGTTCGCGGCTAGAAAGTGGAGAAGGCGAGGTACACAAGGTGTTGGGACGTTTCAGCTGGAAGTGTGAAAAGTCATCGGCCAGTCCTCTCTCTCTGCCCCCTCCTCATCCACTCCCTTTCTTTCCTTCTCTCCTTCCCTTCCCTTCCCTCCCCCCCCCCCCTCCCTCTCTCTCTCTGCATCCACACACTTCGGCTACTTTATTGATGTTTTGTCGATCGGTGGACGCGTGCCCAGTGTATGTGTGTGTGTGTGTGTGTAAGGGGAGGGGGGGGTGAGGGAAGTGATTGGGACAAGGTTCAAAAAAAAAAAAAAAAGGACCACTACAGACAATTAGCAACAGCACCTCTCTCTCTCCTCTCTCTCTCTCTCTCTCTCTCTCTCTCTCTCTCTCTCTCTTTAGGGTATTATCACTTTAAGTCAACAGACGTAATGTTAACGAGGCTCTGTGGTCGGTTGACTTTCAAATGAAAATGGACTGGGCTTTACACTGAACAGAAATGAAACAAAACAAAACGAAAACAAAACAAAACAAAACACTCAAATCAACAAAAACTTAACATTTCTCCCATATCACTACAAAACCCAGACCTCCTGTGCCACTCTCAGCCATCAAAGCACTGGCTGTCCAGACTGGGGGGATTCTTTCCGATCTTTTTCCGTGAATGAAACCAAAGATGTAAGAGGACAGGATCATTTATCTCTCCTTGCTTTTCTTTTTTCTCTCCACTATTTGCCTTTGCCGGAGTTCAAGTTCGCTTGCACAGGTGACTGATCCTTTCCGGGTGAGACAGTTGCTTTCCCGGCTCGGGCTGCCTCTGTCTGCCGAACACGTGCGCCTAGTCCGCTGTGCCCTGAGGTCGGCCCACTGCCTGCACTTTGCCTTTGCCTGTGCGCAAACCACCGGGTGTGGGCCTCAAACCTGACCGTATGATTCTGTCAGCTGTGAAATGTGGTGAACTGACAGCCACCCCCGTGAGCAGGAGGAGGCAGACACAGAGCCAATCAGAAGAGCAGGAGGCAGACACAGAGTCAATCAGATGAGCTGGAGACAAACACAGAGCCAATCAGATGAGCTGGAGGCAGACACAGAGCCAGTCAGATCAACAGGAAATGGTGCATGCCTTCAATGTGCTCAATGCAGCTCAAAGAACAGGAAGGTGAAGATGCCAATCCCGCCCGCCCTACATCTATGATGATGATAAAAACTAGTTGCTTTCCTACTTGAGAAACAGATACAGGGGGTGAAGGACTGTCTGACCAACAACGTCTTTACATCAGATATCTCCGCAACTGGGAGGCCAATTCTTCACGAAAGCAAAATTCGGTCCCCAAATTATCCGCCGGTTCATCTGGAACTATCACCATTCGTTTGTGGGTCAGACTCTGGCGTCTCAGAAGAATTAAAATAAGAAAGGAGGTGTAACTATGGCCGAGCTAAAATAAACACACTACAAATCTGATCAGTTCGTCCATACCAATACTCTTTTAGAAGAAAGTCAACTGGAATGGAATGGCCGGATGGCTCTCTCTGGTAAACTGCGCATCAGGTCTGCGATTGCTTTTCATATTTCTTTAATACAAAATGATGTGATTCACAAAACCTGTGCACTGGCTTGTAAAGTGCTTTGAAACTTTTTCTTTGAAACACTGTGATGTCAGCAACGCCCAACCTCTTCTTAGTTTCCATGCGTGGAACTCTCTTCCATTGATGCTTCATCTTTTGTAATAATCATCTGAATAAAAGTGAGTATTTCATGACTCTCCTTTTCTCTGGGACTCAGGGGTGTACTGCAACAACTGAATCTTGCTGCCTTGGGTAACGAACGCATTACGGATGCACTGGCAAAGTCATTTATTTTTTTTTAAAGAAGGCCTGCCTATATCAGCAAGAAACGTAGCCATAGACACTGGTGACTCAGATTTTGTATTGTATCCTTCAGATCCTTTGAGTTTGTTTCCTTTCGTCGTTTCATTGCTTTTTTTTTTTACCGACTGCTATTGTCTCTGTCGACTGACTCGTATATAGATGTGTGTGTGTGTGTGTGTGTGTGTGTGTGTGTGTGTGTGTGTAAATACAGTTACCGTGAGTTTCGGAGTTTCCACGGACGCTGTGCAGACATCAGTTTACGATAATGACTGTAAACAACAAACAAACAGGATAATTTCTTTCTCCCACAATGAGGCAATCACAAGCCCATAACTCCAAATGACTGTTGCTTACCACATCAAATCGTCTAGCGCAAATAACCACACAAAGTTTTGGGCGTGTAAATATCTCATTATGGAAGTAACAATCAACTTACTTATCATTGTCATTTACTATATAATGTTCCCTGTCTCATTCAAGATTTCCTATAATGTAACAGTTCAGTTACTTGGCAACTGGCATAAGGTTGTCAAGTAATGCAATATCTTGTGAGCTACAACGACCGAACGCAACAAAACAAGGTGAAGAACAAAGAATAGACAGGAAGCGAATTACACATTGCGAGACTATTGTTTTGTAACCTACGTCATCATATATTAACAGGTTTCCTCGTAACAGCCCCGTGCTAATGAAGGGCTACGGTTGTCAATGTCTATGACCAAAAGAAATGTTCGCTTCCAGGCATATCTTTGATGCTTCAGCTGCAAAAGAACGTCGTCGAGTCTCGCGTTTTCATGTTAACTATAATCAAGTGCGAAACACAGAAAATAAAGACAGAAATATTCACATAGAGTTGAACTGATGTTGAGAAGATAATTGTAGTCACATGTTTTCCCAGCTTCTTCTTGTTTTTGTTTGTTTGTCTATTTTTAAGAATTAAACGATTTTCTACCCGCCAATTTTTTTTTTACATTAGTCTTACGCAGCCCGGCGTTAGACCTTCTATGAAACATGAATATATATTCATATCATGTTTCGCGCTGGACTCTACGAAAGTATCTAGAAGAAACAAAATGATGATATATATTCTTATTACTGCAGTTAATTGTGGCCCCAGATTTACACCCTATTGGAAACAGCATGTTTAGTTGGGGCTTTTGGGAGACTAAAATGGATATCCTGCAAATGCATTTAACCTTTTCTGTTTGTGTTTATCTTACGAGCACATGCAAAGGTCTGCACACTTCAAAATCAAATGCATTCGAATTTTGCGACAGTATTCCTTTGTGAACATCAGGTTCGTATTTTGAGAATTTTGTATCAGTTTAGCCAGAATAAGCCTACGGTACTGAAATGTTACTGTCACAGTATCCACCTATGTGCTGTTGTCTGGTCGTATCACGTGGTGTGTTGGCGAGAACAGGCCTGGATAAAGGGTCTGCTCGTCCCCAGATGTGGAATGACCAGAGTCACTTCCCTTGCTTTTCGCCAGCTTGCAGTCTCATCGCGCACTTTAAAAAAAAATTCTTTTTTTAACAGATGTGTACATAAACAAACTATTGAATAAAAAAACAACAACAAGCAATAGCTTATGATGTGCTCAGTGATGGAAAATTTTACAACAATAAACACTCGGCAGATTGCATAATCAACACTGATACGTAAAAGAGAGAGAAAATGCTAAATATGATAAGGGAAAGATTGCAGAAAATCTTAAATAAAAAGGAAGGAAAGGAAAGAAGATACCAAATGTGAAGTAAACATACTGTAATTTTGCGCAGAGACTGAGGCTTCAAACAGGCAGTAAGCCGCCCTTGTTGAACATTGGACATGGAGCTTAACATACATTGTAACATGATCGGGCGGCCAAGGCAGTTGAACAGTGCTCATGTCCGGAAGTGGAGGGTTATCTGCGCGAGTGTACGAAACTCCAAGAAATTGAAACAGTGGGAAGGCGAGCGACCAGATAGCATTTCTCTCTCCTCTGCCTCATTGGTTGGGCATTGGGGCAGTGTCAATGTGCCCAACTCTTTTAAAGCTGTCTCACAAATTGTGATGATCACTGAACGATTTTCGGAATCAGCACACTAAAAGCAATTTTTGTCTGCACAGAAACTACTCTTCTATAACTACTCTTCTATTGTAAGGTGGAATATTACATCATTTAAAATGAAATGCACAAAAGCAGATCTATGTGAATAACATACTACGACACCATATCACTTTCTTTTATATGACGTCGTTAAAGAATATATTCCGATACTCTATAAGCGCTCTCTCTTATGTAACCAACGTACATTTTCTTTCTTTATTGAATAAAGCAGTCCATTTAGCAAAATATTGACAGATGACACTCGATATTGCTTCTTTGACACCCGAATATTTTTCTTCGAGAATTGTTCATTTTGTCGTCAGTTGTAGAAATGACGAAAAAATCACTGACATATTACACACAAGTATGTTGCCCGAGCCAACACACAAACAATCCATGCGCGCATGCGCTACCGGCCACATCAGACATATTCTACACTCCTTATCCCTCGTCTCCCTCTTATTCAAATTGATATTTTATTTTTTTCCTGTGTCTCTGTAGCCTGCTCGAAAACGGAATATATTAAGGATAAAAAGCATAGAGTACAGTCCTCTCATGCAATGTCAGATCAGCATGGACCTCGGCAACATCATCTCTTTATCTTCATCTGCATTAAACCAGCGTAAAAAAAAAATCCT
>JADBJO010001105.1:272500-277500 GCA_016801955.1 Conus betulinus
ACACTCAAGGCACAAAGAGAAACGGAGTTGCTCGCAGAGTAATAAAATAACAATGACACAACAGGTACACGTTCATTCTAACGGGAGGGTAAACATCAGTCCCAAAGTAGATGACGGTTTGCATCTGACAATCTGAATCATGCTTTGAACAAGGAAGACTTCAGATAAATTAGGCTACATATATACCTATACACAAGAAAAGAAACAAGTAAACAAGACAGTCCTAGAGATTCCTGCGAGCAACTTTAAGTGAAAATATATCATTACAACACTGTTCAGCGCTAGAACCATAGCAGGCGACAAGGACTTTTCTAGACTGACCTCTCCCACATACTACTGTGTAGAGGCCTGCTCGCCATGCGCCGAAAACATCACGTACAAAAAGGGCGGGTACTTGTTGAGGGGTTCTCCTGCCCCCAAAGTTGCATGATTTTGAACAAAAACAATCTAAAAAAGAAACACCAACGTAAGCAACAAGATCGGTAAACAGTCAGAAGAATGGTAACAAGTGAGAAAAAAAATTGAACAGTAGAAAAAAAGCAGGTGAAAATATAGTCAAAAGAGAACTACAGAGGAGCAGTACAAGACCTAAAAAAGAATAGAACTGATAGTGTTAAACAGCAGGAACAGTTTCACAAAACAATGTAAAATAGGTGACATCACATAAAGCAGAACGTAGAAAAATGCTAAACAGAGGACAGTACAGCGAAAAGTAGCAGGCACCTGTTGAAAGCAACAAAAACGATTACATTAGTTTTTTTTTTTTCTGAAAAGCAGCCATACAAATAGGAACCAGCAACAAGCAGTATTTTTTTCTAAGCAATAAAAGTAAGAGAAAGGCTACAAAATAGGACAGGTTATCAAAAAAAAAAAAAAAAAAAAAAGGAAAAAGAGTCAAAATGTCGTTTAAAACTAGCAAACGCTCGGAAAACGTCCCATAAAAATTCAAACGTTAAACATACCAAGGAAAAGAGAAAGTCCATTTATATGGGAGAGAAAAAATAGGTTAAAAAGTTTTTAAAGGTTTTTTTTAAAGTAGCAAACGCTGTGAAAACGTGCCACAGCAAATCGACGTTTCATATACATGAAGGAAAAAGAGAGTGTCCGATTACATAAAAAAATAAAGTGAAAAAAAAAAGAAAGAAAAAAGAGACAAAAGAAGGCCGCCGCCGACACTGGCGGACGGAAGCAGGTCTTCAATTCATATTACAGACCGTGGAGTCGATAGGAACGCTTCATCAACTTCCGCACTGACCAGCGGTCAGCGCCCACAATGGGACTGCCCCAGGGCTCTGTGATCCCGCGCTGTTTCTTCAAAGGATCGCCACGTGGATTGCCCGGAGAGGAGGGAGCCACCCACCCGTTTGACACACCGGTGTAGACTCTAAAATTCCTTCCCCCTTCCTTTCCACCCTGCACTCCCCTGTAACTCTTCAATATGTCATGGCGTCTATAGCTAGTCACGGAGCTACCCGAGGTCTGCCAGCGTGTTAAAAGAATAATGGGTACGACTTCAAATGCCGAGACTGACGTCCAACTTCGTCTAATTCATGACACTGATAGACTGGTCGAACACATACGTGGATCACCAACCATAGTCTTTCTTTTTCCACACTTCCGCGCAGCTCACATTACCCCCACCCCACCCCTCCTTTTTCCCTGCGTCAAACACACCATTCTGCAAAGGGCACCTGTTATAAAAATCAACTATATAGTGCAGTAGGATATGTTCTGGGCAATTGCTTACAGTAGCAGTTTTGTTTCAAAGATGCCCAAAAAATGAAGTGGAGTGGTAGGTGAACCTCTGCTGTTCCTTAACGCGGATATACAGCGTTATCTGTCTCGGGGTAATTTATCCCTGTGCATGCGTTCGTGCGTTTGTGTGTGTGTGTGTGTGTGTGTGTGTGTGTGTGTGTGTGTGTGTGTGTGTGTGTGTGTGTGTGTGTGCTGTGTGTGTGTGTGCGTATGTGTGTGTGTGTGTGTGAGAGAGAGAGAGAGAGAGAGAGAGTGTGTGTGTGTGTGTGTGTGTGTGTGTGTGTGTGTGTGTGTGTGTGAGAGAGAGAGAGAGAGAGAGAGAGAGGGGGGAACAAGCGATACCAAATTCGAGAAAAAAAAAAATTCTCTGCTCTAAATAGTACCCATTTACGGGTCTTCCGAGAACAAATCCGTACGTTCCCAAAGAGACACCCCTGTACTCACAAATGAACTAACTCGATCCACGTTCTCGTCAAGGGGGACCATCCCCACCCTATTCCCAGCCCCACGCCCCGCCCTCTCAACCAACATCGACCTAGATCCATCCCAGTTCATTCTGGGATAGAAAGAAGTTGCTCTGGTCGAATTAACTCGTACAATAAGTCCACGGAGTATCTTCCCAACCCACAGAGGATGTCTGGAGAATCAGTTAGGGATAAACGGATGTCGTCCAGAGCAATAAGGGACAGCTCCCCTGCCACCTCTCTCAGTACACCGCTATAGAGACTATCCCGAAGTAGCCCGGGGCAGATTTGGGAACTGGTCATGTAGAGACGCGACACCGCACCAGAAAAATATGTTATGCTACCTACCCTATTCAGGGCTTGGAGTTACTCAGTCGGATAACGTGTTTTGTCAAAACCCATTATAGAGAGCTACTGAGGGTGGGAATGACACCGAGAGAGAGAGAGAGAGAGAGAGAGAGAGAGAGAGAGAGAGAGAGAGAGAGAGTTTATCAAAAGAAAGAGAGAGAGGGGGGGGGGGGAGGGGGGGAAGAAAGAGAGGACAGATGGAAGAAAAAAAAGAGCGAAGAGAAAAAAGAAAAAGAAAAAGGGGGCAGGGTAGGTCAAGGGTGAGTGGGGGGTGGAGAAAAAGAGAAAGGTAGAGAGAGAGAGAGAGAGAGAGAGAGAGAGAGAGAGAGAGAGAGAGAGAGAGAGAGAGAGAGAGAGAGAGAATGAATACCCTCTTATTCTGCCTCTCTTTGTCATAAAATATTTTTAATACTTGTTCAGCTTATCGTCTGTTTGTCTGTATTCCCTCAACCCCCCCCCCCCCTCTCTTTCCTTACCCCCTCCTCCCTCCTTCCCAGTGTACCCAAACTATCAACCCATGTTGTAGGGACGGAAGGCAATTGAACGGCAGAGGGAGTGACGAGGGGGGAGGGGAGGGGGGGGAGGAGTGGGGCTGACTCTCTCTTTCCCTGGCTAAACCAACAGCCCGGGTCTCTCTCTCTCTCTCCATCTGACAGGGGGGGACATGACATCGTGCTTTCAGGGCCGCTGAACTGTGCAAAGTGAGGGATTAGGGCCAGTCCCAATCAGCCGTGACGGCCGGGGTCAAAGAGCCGTGATGGAGATCGCCGGGGCCGACTCCCCCCTGTGCGCCACTTCAAGAGGCAATCCAAATCCATGTGGTGATTTGGTGGGTCTGGCCTTTTTCTTTCACAGCGGTCGGGAGGGAGGGAGGGATGGGAGGTAGAGGGTGGGGGTGGGGATGGGGGACGGCGCGGAGGGGGTGGTGGTGGTGGTGGTGGGGGGGGTGCGGGGGGGGGGGGGTGGGGTGATAAAGGAGTGTCCGTTTCCTACATCTGTTCTTATCATTGAGGTAACGTTCGCTGCGTTTCCCTTTCGTATACATGTGCAGTGTATTGAACTGGCTTCTATCATATTGCGTTGTTGTGTTTGTATTGTATTGCTCTGCATTGTCTTGTTGTCTTGTTTGTGTTACACTGTGTGTTGTTGCACTTTGTGTTGTGCTGTATTACCTCCCTCTTACTCACAATGACCTTCCCTCCTCGTGACTGCCAAGTCGATCGTGTCTACCAAACCTTGGTCGTAAGTCTTTGGATCTTACCTATCAGTCTGTTTATCAGTCCAGCTGCCAATCCTGCGCACTGTCATTTCGTAGCACTGAAGATGTGGAGCAGTGTCTAGGGACTAGTTCACACTCAACCACACCTCCTTACTGACACTGAAACTGAAGCTGAAATCATGCTGTGTTGTATCATCCCCCCCCCCCCACACCCACACACACACACACACACACACACACACACCACCCCGCACATGAGAGACTGGAACCACGGATCCTGCCGCTCTCTGGCGTCATTGATGAGTTCTCTATCCACTGGGCCCCGCTAGCAGTGTGTCGGTTTGTGACTTGAGAGACATGTGTATTACCATCGAACAGCCCGCAACATAAGGCCTTCAAGAGCCACCAGACTCATACGGCGGCAAAAAAGGTAAAACGCTGAGAGAAAGTGACATTCTAGATAAAAAGAAAAGAAAAAGAAAAGAAAAAAAAAATGTTCTCAACACGACAGCTGCACATCTGACGTTCTTACGGCGGTAATGACATGGCCGTTTTGGTATAGCCAGGCTTAAGTTCTCGATCACAAGTTAAAAAATAATTAACGAACAGCATTCAAATGTTAAAAAAAAAAATTCAATTCATTTCAATTCACGTTGCCAAGCTGACCACGAGGGGCAATATAGGGCTGTTACTTGTCAAAGTCAATTCTAACATATCAGGGCTGTTACTTGTCAAAGTCAATTCTAACATATTAGGGCTATTACTTGTCAAGTCAATTCTATTACCAGGGCTGTTACTTGTCAAAGTCAATTCTAACATATCAGGGTTGTTACTTGTCAAAGTCAATTCTAACATATCAGGGGCTGTTACATGTCAAAGTCAATTCTAACATATCAGGGCTGTTACATGTCAAAGTCAATTCTAACATATCAGGGCTGATACTTGTCAAAGTCAGTTCTATTATCAGGGCTGATACTTGTCAAAGTCAATTCTATTATCAGGGCTGTTACTTATCAAAGTCAATTCTAACATATCAGGGCTGGCTGATACTTGTCAAAGTCAATTCTAACATATCAGGGCTGTTACTTGTCAAAGTCAATTCTAACATATCAGGGCTGTTACATGTCAAAGTCATTTCTAACATACCAGGGATGATACTTGTCAAAGTCAGTTCTATTATCAGGGCTGATACTTGTCAAAGTCAATTCTAACAT
>JADBJO010001105.1:292500-295000 GCA_016801955.1 Conus betulinus
GAGGAAAAAAAAAACACCCACAGAAGCTGATTTCCCAATCATGATGAATGTTGCATAACACTTACTACCGCACGGTTTTACCCTGCTTACAAGATCTAAACATGCAAAAGTAAAGCTCAGTCGTGTTGAGAAATAGATACGGGGACACAAGTATTGGCAACAGGCATATTTTTTTTTATTAATGTAAATATTGAAACACAGGAGATCGGATTAACTCCATGATATATAAGAAGAGAGAGAGAGAGAGAGAGAGAGAGAGAGAGAGAGAGAGAGAGAGAGAGAGAGAGAGAGAGAGAGAGACAGAGAGAGAGAGAGAGAGAAGGCGATTAACCAGGGTGGGGGAGGAATTGGGAAAGACTATGGGGTTGGATGGCATGGTGCGAAAGGGGGTGTGGAGAAACTGTGGTGGGACATGTGTGTGGAGGTGTGACGATCGAGGCGCCGCCCTAGCCTCTCCACCTGTGTGAGTGTGGGCTGGACCTGGGCCAAGGTGAACGATACAGGTGCTAGTCTGTGATAACGCCCTTCCGCCGCCTGTCAGCATCACTCCACTGATTTCCCCTGAGAGTTTCCCTTAAAAAGCCACAACACATACACCTCTCTGTGTGTGTCTGTCTGTCGGTCTGCCTGGCTGTCTCTCTATCGGTCTCTGTCTGTCTCTCTCTCTCTATCTGTCTTTGTCTGTCTGTCTCTCTCTCTCTCTCTCTCTCTCTCTCTCTCTCTCTCTCTCTCTCCCTCCCCCCTCTCTCTCTCCCCCCGCCCCCTCTCTCTCTTCAGTCTGTCATTTTTCAGTATTAAGAACAAACGGATACTGCTCAGATTATCAGTAAAGCTGCAAAACAACACAACAACAACAACAACAACAACAACAACAAGAAAACTGCTCATCGAGAACGCTGTTACATAAAGGTGCGGTACACAACCTGCTTATCTGTCCAGTTTTGAGCACGAAGTACCTGATTTTCACTTTAGGGGAGATTCCCAGTCCAACGGCTGCAGTGTCCTGCCGCGGAACATGCGACCGTGATTTCCAACCATGTGTAAGGTCGAAGGTTTAGGAGTTTGAGAAACCTCTGCTCACCAAGCAGTGAAAGAGAAGGTGATTCGGGTTAGTGAAGGTTATAGGTGTGGCAGGACAGGTTGAGCTCCTGCCATGAGGTCGTGCTCTGGGCACAGTGGACAATGACTGCCCCTACGGCCACGCTGCCAGACCTGTCTTTGATTCCCTACAGCCGCTGTGTACTGTCAACCACCCCTTCGAGTTCGGATACACTGGAAGGAATAATTTGGAAATGTAGGTTCCCGGTGGGTACCGTAGGAGTTACGACCCCGTCACTTCACTGACAGTCACAAAGACAGAGGAACAGAGAGCAAATCACTCGCTAACGATGACGCTACGATGAGACACAAAGAAGGAGAAACAGAGGGGGGGTGTGTGTGTGTGTGTGTGTGGGGGGGGGACGCAGATCAAACCCGATGTCAGAGACCTCCGCTTCTTCACCACGTCAAACAAAAGCAGGTCTCCGACCACCAATCCCAAAATCCAACACACACACACACACACACACACACACACACACACACACACACACACACACACACACACACACACACACACACACACACACACACACACACATGCAAAAACAAGGCAAAAAGGAAAGTCATGCACAAGCCAACAATCACAGCTCTTACCTTCAGAACAAATCAAGGCCTAGAAGGGATCCAATGGGAAGTAAGATGTAAACACCATTGCCTCAGTGTCACAGTGGTTTTTCTTCTGTGTTTAAAACGATGCAATTACACGGCATCATCGTGTGAACACTGACTTGGTGTTACTATGCTTTTAGTAGCGTTAATATTTAGAAATGACGCGATTTCTTTTTTACGTTTCTATGTGTAAAAATAAAAAAAAAAAACTGCAAAAGGAAAACTAGAACGCTATGCGAATCATTACACGAGACAGGACGCGATTCTCAGTAACTGAGGGTGTGTGTGTGTCCTTCATTTAACGTCTATCCACTATTCGTGATATTAGACCAAAAAAAAAAAAAAGTGAATGTGTACCGTAGTAATTGCGAGCGTGCACATAATGTGTGTATGTACGGATGCGCGTGCACGCGAATGTGTCTGTGTGTGTCTGCGCGCGCGCGCGCGCGCGCGTGCGCGCCTGTGTGTGTGTGTGTGTGTGTGTGTGTGTGTGTGTGTGTGTGTGTGTGTGTGTGTGTGTGTGTGAGTGTGTGTGTGTGTGTGAGTGAGAGAGTTGTGGATGTGTAAGTGTGTGAATATCTTTACACAAGTCATAAGAGAAGATTAACATGAAACAACATACTTATAACCAACAACTAACTAATCAATTAAAGTCAAAACGGGTGACAGTATTTAAAAAAATAAAATAAACAAACAAACAAAAAAAACCTTTGCTTCCCCCCCCCCCCCCCCCCCCGCCCATTTTATCCACCCCATCCCCCTTCGTTTTCTTATCCCCCGCAAATAAAGT
>JADBJO010001105.1:300000-320000 GCA_016801955.1 Conus betulinus
TGTCAACGAGCGCAAAGCAGCAGCTCATCTCTCCTCTCTCTCTTTCCTCTCTCTCTCTCTCTCTCCTCGCCTCTCTCTCTCGTCTCCTCGTCGCCTCCTCTCCTCTCTACGCCTCTCTCTCTCTCTCTCTGTGTGTGTGTTGTGTGTGTGGTGTGTGTGTGGTGTGTGTGTGTGTGTGTGTGTGTGTTAGTGTTTAGTGTGTGTGTGTGTGTCTGTGTGTGCGCGCGTTGCGGTGTGTGTGTTGAAGAACGTTCTGGCACACGCTCAGAGTATCAAATCTATTACAGCTTATAACATCGTGGTGTGTGTCTTTTTTCTTTTCTTTCTTTCTTTTTTTTTCCTTTCTTTCCAAGCAGTCCAAAAGGCATTTCAATGTTTTGTTTCGTCTTCATCTTGTAGATTTCATATGTTTCCATCAAAAACATTTCTCAATCCAATTTCCTTTCCATCTGCCGCTGATCCTCATTTCATTCAGGATGATTACCATCTTTATAATTTACCTCCATGGGCAGCTGGCTGTAGGTAGTACAGTGCCCCCCCCTTCCTTTCGCCTGCTCCACACATTCTGCCCCTCCCCATGTTTCGTCTCCATAACCTCTGGTCATGTCTGTCTGTCCTGTCTGCCTGTCTCTCTCTCTCCTCTCTCCTCTCTCTCCTCTCTCTCTTTCTGTCGGTGCCCGCGGTCTCTGTTCCTCCTGTCTCTACCTCGCGCTCTCTCTCTCGTCTCTGTCAGCCCCTCCTCGCCTCCTCTCTCTCCTCTCTCCTCACTCCTCCCTCTCCCATCATCCCGCCGCTCTCTCTCTCTCCTCTCCTCAAACTCTCCACTCCCTCCTCTCTCTCCCGTCTCCTCCTCACCCTCTTCTCTCTCACTCACATCTCCTCTCTCTCTCTCTCCTCTCTATCTCCTTCTCCCTCTCGCCCTCCGCCCTTCTCTCTGTGTCAGTCCGCTGTGTCATTGTCTGTCTATACTCCGTCAGTCGGGCTGTCGGTATGCCTTGTCTCTTCCTCTCATGTCTGTCTGTCCCTCCCTCTGCTCTGTCGGTCTCTACTCCATCCGGTCCCATCTCCTCTCCTCTCTCCCTCCCGCCCTCGCTTCAATCTCCCATCTCATTCTTCTCCTCTCCGTCCTTTCTCTTTCCCCCCTCTCTCCTCTCTCTCACGCACACCCCCCGCTCCTCCTCGCCACCTCTCCGGGGAGGGGCCCTCACCCTCTCTCCTCTCCGTCCCCTCCCCTCTCATCTCCTCGCTCTACTTTCTGGTTCTCTGTGTGTGTGGTTGTGGTGTGTGTGTGGTGTGGTGTTTGTGTGTGTTTGTGTGTACGTTCGTGCGTGCGCAGTGCGCACGGGCCGTGAGGTGGTGCGTGTGTGTGTGTGATGTGTACAGTGTGTGTTGTGTGTGTGTTTGGGTGTTTGTGTGTAACATATGTGTGTGGGCGCAGTGCTGTTGTACGTGTGTAAGTTCATATGTGCATGCGCGCGCTTGCGTGTGTTTGTATGTGTGAGTGTGAGTGTGTGTATGTGTGTGTGGTGTTTGTTGATGGCTTGTGTTTATGGTGTGTGTGTGTGTTTGTGGGTGGTGTGTGTGGGGGGGGGTGGGGGGGGGGGGGGGGGGGGGGGGGGGGTTTTGTGTTTGTGTGTGTGTCTAGATGCATGCCCTGCCTCGCTGCCTGCGCTGCACGTGCAATGTCTCGGCACATCCAGTTTTTGCGATCCCGAGAAATAGGTCACCTGCATGGTTCTAAGGCGGGCGGGCCGCATGTACCAGTGTTTATTCTGCCATCTGTGGCTCAGCCGTCCTTCAATCAAAACCACTGTTTTCCTCTATCTGAATAGGCACCATCCCTTCTCCCGTCTTTCTTTTTTCCCTCAACAAAGTCCCACAACAAGAAACCACAAAGACGAAAAAGAGACGAAGAAAACAAAGGGACCACGATGAGGTGTTGATGCTGATACCTGATCGTTTATAATGACGATGATCGTGATTAAAATTGATTACGAAGTAAAAGCGGAGGAAAAGGAGAAGTAGTGGATGATAAATGCACTGATAAAGTAAAGAAAATAATAAACTAGAAGGAGAAAGAGTGAAGGAGAGGAGGAAGAATCGGAGGAAGAGGAAGGGAAAAAAAAAACATGCAGTTAAACAAAACTAAACTAAAAAGGATCAGTAGAAGAAGAAGAAGAAGAAAGAAGAAGAAAAGACTAAAAGAAGAAGAAAAAGAAAAATAAATTTAAGAAGGAAAGTTGCAGAGAAAAAGATGAAGACACAGAAAGAGAAGGAGGAAAGAGGAGCAGGAGAAGAAGAAGAAGAAGACGAGAAGAAGCAGAAGAAGAGTCAGAATAAAAAAGAAAAAGCGAGAAGAGAAAGGGCAGAGGAAAGAGGAAAGACCATAAAAGGAAGGAGGAGAAGGAGGAGCAGGAAGAAGAAGATATAATAGACGAAAAGAAGAAGAAGAAATAAGACTAAGAAAACGACAAGAAGATAATTAGAAAGGGTCAAGAAAGAGAAGACAATAAAGAAGGCGGAGAAGGAGGCAGAGGAGAGAAGAATGAAAGTAGTGGCAAGAAAAAATAACAATTATGATAATCAGAACAAACAGAAGTGTGACGAAAGCGATGGTCACGATAATTACGACGACCATGGTGAAGGAGAAATGAGGTATGACCAGCGACGATGGTGATGAAACTGTGCATGTTGATAATGACGATGGTCATGATTATCATCTCGCACCATATATGATGATTATGGTGATGATGATGATATGATGACTGATAATGATGATGATAAGTTATTACAATTATGACTGACAATGATAATCATGTTAATACGACAAATCTGATTATAATGCCGATGTCAAGGAGACAACAAAAAAGACGGATAATGACATGGTGACAATGGTTGATGATGACGACGAATATGCAGGATAAAAGAGGAAATTGAATAGCATGTGAAGAATAGCGCTTCGCTGCTGGGTATTGAGAAAAAAAAAAAACGACGACGGACGACGACAAACGACGACGACGACGACGAAGAAGAAGAAGACGAAAAAGACAGAAAGACGAAAGAAAGCAGACGAAGAAGAAAGAAGAAGACGAAGGAGAAGAAAGAAAATACGTAGAACGAAGTAAGAAGAAGAAAGAAGAAGACTAGTTAGAAAGAAGAAGAAGCCAGAAGAAGAAGAAGAATGATGCTTCTGATGATTAGCTGATGATGATGAGAAGATGATGATGATGAAAAGGATGAGCCGTGATGAACTAACACCAGATCCTAACCTTCCCACTCCATAAGAAGACTGATGAAAAAGCAGAAAGTAAGAACGAAGAAGAAGAAACTGAAACCGAAGCAACGAAGAGAAGAAGAAGAAAGACGAAGAAGAGGAGGAGGAGGAGGGGAGGAGGAGGAGGAGGGAGAGGAGGAGGAGGATACTGAGGAGGAGGCTGAGGAGAAGGAGGAAGAGGAAGGGAGGAGAAGGATTCTGAGTAGATGAGGAGGAGGAGGAGGGAGGAGGATGAGAACACAAAAGAAGAAGACAACATTGATGATGATTATGATGATGATGATGAAATGGATCCGATCCGGGTCAAGACAATGGTTGATAATTTCTCTCGTCTAACCACCATCCACCGTGATTGGTACAGACAGGAGAAAGAGGACACATGACAAGTGTTCGGCCGCTCACATATGTAAGGCTGCCTCCATCGTCTGCTCCCCCTACTCCCTTCTTGTCCTTCCCCTTCCTCCTTCTTCCGCCCCCCCCCCCCCCCCCCCCCCCCCCCCCCCCCCCCCCCCCCCTGTTGTCCGTATGTACTTTTTGTGTGAAGTAGCAAAGACGTGTGGTCTGTAGCAACTTCTACCTCGAAAGCACATGACGGACTGTCCTTCACTTTTGTATTTAGGGAAGGGAGAGAGAGAGAGAGAGAGAGAGGAGAGAGAGAGAGAGAGAGAGAGACCCGGAGAGAGAGAGAGAGAGAGAGAGGAGAGAGAGAGAGAGAGAGACAGAGACAGAGACAGACAGAGACAGAGAGAGAGACAGAGAGAGAGACAGAGACAGACAGAAGAGAGAGAGACAGATAGAGAGACAGAGAAAGAGGAGAGAGGGGGCAGAGAGACAGACAGACAGACAGACAGACTGACTGACTGACAGAGACAAACAGAGGGAAAGAGGGACAGAGGAAGAACGAGAAATGAAGAAAGAGGGAGAGTCACAGTGAGAGAAGAAGAGCGGTACAGACAAACAGAGACAGTAGTCATAAAATTAGATTTTTCCATCTCGCACATCAAACATGATAACTCTGTCTCCCCCCCCCCCCCCCCCCCCACCCCCCCCCCCCCCCCCCTTCTCCTTTACTGAAGTCAGTAACTAAATGTGGTCGAAGGTAATGGTAACCATGATCCCAGTCTGCCCGCCTCTACCACTCCCTCTCTGTTGCCGGCAAATATCTACCACGTTACGTAGCAGTAACGCTGTACACGGGGGCAGACATAACCAGAATGGTGCTCGGAGACCGCACACCTCTGTCAAGATCGAACGGATCCAGGATCTGCTCTTGGATCCATCCCTGCACGGCAGATCCGTTCCAGGATTGGTTGGCTCAATCCAAAGACCACCTTGCCCCTTTCCAACAAGTGTCGCTTCAATCAGCACTGAGGGGTTTTTTTTTTTTTTGCGTCATGTTGCTGAACGGATCCTCCTTCCGAACTTTGATCCGGATCAGGATGACCGATCCAGATAGACCCACCGTTGGATGAATTGTCCCTTGGGCCGGTCCACCTTCCTCCCAGTTTCATGACTACCGGCAGAGTCATGTTGGCGTCGTCTTGCTCTCAGACAGACCAACAGACTAGAGACATATGGGTGAGGAAACACAACTGCCTCACAGAGGTGAGGTCTCTCTGTAAGAAGCAGGTGGAAAAGTCGTTGGTGTTGTCACATGGGCAATTTTCCATGTCCAGCATGGAACAGTGCACATGGCCTCCGCGATGTCATGCAGATCGTGTCCTTACACCCGGGGCCGGAATAGCTCAGTTGGTAGAGCGCCGTACTGGCAATCTAAGGGTTACGGGTTCGAATCTCCGCCGGGTCGTTTCGGTACAGGAGGATTTTCCCCTCGGAGTTAACATTAGTTCTGACTCCATTTCCCATACAGTCCTTCGAATGAGACTATAAACCGAGGTTCCGTGTGTGAACGCACGCACAACATCTTGCACACACGTAAAATCCCATCAGCAACTTTCGGAAGAGAAGGCCGTTTGGCCGTTGGTATGGATGACACGTTACACATAGCATGCACCTTCCCCGAAGATGGGGAGTATGGCTGCCTTTATGGTGGGATAACAAACGGTCATACACACAAAACTCCAGTTCCTTTGTTGGGCAGATGTCTATACAGGGCGTATCCGCAGGAATATCAGCCTGCGTACGTAAGAAGAAGAAGAAGAAGAAGAAGAAGAAGAAGAAGAAGAAGAAGAAGAAGAAGAAGAAGAAGAAAAGAATTGTCCTTGCACCGTCACCGTGAGTGTCCTGACTCAACGAGATAGCGTGAACATGAAGAAGCAGTTTGCGGATACTGACACTAGGTTATCCCAGGCCTTTGTCTTCTTCAATTGTCGTCCCCAAAAGCCTGTCCAGCATGTTGGTCAAGTCGAGTTCATCAGCTCCCCCTACCCATCCACTACCCACCCCATTCCCTGCTCTCCCTTCACCAGCACCAGCGTGCCTTTTTCCCCTCTACTTCCCTGGACTTCTACATCTGTCCCTACTGTGTTCTGACCTGTGTGTGTGTGTGTGTGTGTGTGTGTGTGTGTGTGTGTGTGTGTGTGTGTGTGTGTGTGTGTGTGTGACCCCTTCATTTAACGTTGGTGCAATATGGTCTCACAGCGGAGCATATGTGGTAGCGTACATTGATCAATCCGCGCGCGCAGTCATGACTCTGTCGTGAAAACTAAAACGAAAATCTTACATCATAACATTGCTTAAGTTAGTCATCGTATTTCGTTTTGTTACCTAAGTATTGTATTTCGTCATACTGCCTTGCTCAATGACCCATACGAACTCAACGATCGAATTTTGCAATAGTAACTACGTTATAACGCATTCTAACCCAGTGATCGAATTTTGTAATATTGCTGTCCTCAATAATCCGCACCAATTTAGTGATTGACTTTCGTAATATTGCCCAACTCAGTGACTCATGCTGACTCGATTATCGTATTTTGTTATATTGCATTATTCAGTTATACATTCTTTGGACCAGGCCAGGGCAATTTTATTCTGATCGGCACTACCACCACGACCACCACCAACCACAACCACAGCCACAAAGTGTTTTTTGTGTATCAGTTTCATCATTGTGGTTATTACAGTTGTTATTATCAATATCACATCAGTAGTAGTAGTGGTAGTAGTAGTAGTAGTAGTAGCAGCAGCAGCAGCAGCAGCAGCAGTAGTAGTAGTAGTAGTAGTAGTAGTAGTAGTAGTAGTAGTAGTAGTATTTTGCCCAGCCAGCCATGCAGGGAAAAAAAAAAATCGTCCTGTCCAGCGACAAAGCCAATAAAACACAAAACTGTCCGCAACATTTAAAACAACGACTGCAGTGAATAGGACGGAAATAAGACATATCTGAGTGAAGCGCTATGGCATCTGACTCTTTCCCTGCTTGTTTGAGACATTACGGCTATTGCAATTTTACTTTGTCTTTCCACTTTCAGAATCAAGTTTAAACAGAAATTGCGAAACCAGCAATCTGGCCCTAAGCTGCCCAGCAAACTCCAGTTCTTAATAAAAGAAGCGCTCTACGCCTTTCTCTGCGCATAACATGGCTTACACGGCGGGGTGATTGTACCTTTTATTTCGGTATGTCTGCATCTATGCACCTCAGACTTCCGTTTGTTTGCCTTATTCGTCGTGCCCACCCCCCCCCCCCCACCCCACCCCAGAGGCCATCATGGATTGGCCTTTAGGCCAGACTTCAGCTTTTGGTCAAGTGTTGTTCAAAAACTGGTGCCGTCGTTTTCTACGTCAGGGTGCCGACAAACAGACAGACAGACAGACAGACAGACAGACAGACAGACAGGCCAGCCAACAGTCGTGGGGGATAACATAACGTCTTTGACTGAATTTAGGACCTGTACTCCCTCCCACGTCTTCCCTTTTCGGATGATGTTACCTAAACCTAGCCTACTCCGACGTCACCGTCTTCACCTCCCCCCCCCCTCCCCTAACAAGTCAAGGTCAAACCACAGATACAATCAACTGGGGGATAGGGTCGTAGAGAATTCCCATGGAGTCAATAATGTGCTCATCTTGGTCGTGTCAGCTAATTCGTGTGTTGGAATACTGCTCTCAAAATCGCCGTCAACAACAGTCGGACCAGTTCTCTAAGGAAGACGTTTGAAGGACCCCCTTTACAACGGCGACGGCTCTAACAGCCTTTATCATACAGTAAGACACACAAACACTGCCACCGTGACACTCGTGTGAAAACCTTCCAGCAGCTGTGCTTCCCATTTTTGGAGACACAATTCATGACAGCCGTGTGCGTCGCTGAACTTGGAGGTTTTTCCCAAGTGCGGCGGAACAATGGCTATATATATGGTCAAGCTCAGTTTCAAACGAATTTGACCAAAATGAAAAGAACAAGAACCAGAAATTGAGAGAAGCTGTAGAAAAAGAAGATGAACACAAAGACGACGAGAACGACGACGAGGAGGAGGAGGAGGAGGAGGAGGAGGAGCAGGAGGAAGGACAAAAGGAGGGGGGAGGAGGAGGAGGAGGAGGAGGAGGAGGAGGAGGAGGAGAACAAGAAAAAAGAGAAAGAAGAAGAAGAAGAAGAAGAAGAAGAAGAAGAAGAAGAAGAAGAAGAAGAAGAAAAGCGACAGCGATGTACGTGTATTCAGATAATCTGATGTATTTAGAGGAGAACAAACATCATTAAAACTTCCACATCGACCCTGCCCTTCCTTCTCTTTATGTAATATCACGTAAACCAACACCGCTTCAAAAGTGGGCGTGTAAGTTCCAACAGCATGTAGAAAAAAAAAAAAAAAAAAGAAAGAACGTACGAGTACAGAAAGGAAGCAAAGCAAAACGCCTAAAACAAAAGTAAAAACAATACACAGAAAGACGGACAGATTGACAGAGGAAGACAGACTCAATGAAAGAAAGAAAGAAAAATCAACGACAAAAAGTGAGAGAAAATGAATGAAGAAAGATAGTGAGAATAATCGAAAAAGGAAAGAAACAAAGGGTGAATAAACAAACAAAACAATCATCAAAAGAAAAGAAAAGATAAAAAAAAAAACCCTGACAAATAGATAAACCAAGACACAGTCAGACAGAGAAAGACAGAAACACAAAAAAGGAAGAGAAAAAGAAGAGAAAGAAGAAAATAAAAGGGAAGACAAAGGACCAAAGAGGAAAGAAAGAAGAAGGAAAGAAAAGAAGAGAAAAGACACACAGAGAAAAAAAATATGAAACAAAATGCAGAGAAAACACACACACACACACACACACACACACACACACACACACACACACACACATACACACACACACACACAGAGTTCATTTGACGTAAACCTAGCAGAGAACTGGCACACAGTGCACACACACCTCATCCACTTACTTCTCCTATCTGGGACAACCCCCCAAACTTAAGCCCTCTCAGGGTAAAAAACCACACAGCACATTCAATGACCAGTCCACGCCAAGAGTCCTCGCCAAACTGAACACACCCCTGGAGAACCTGGTCAACTCTTCGTCCCCCCTCCCACCCCGACCCTAACGCCACCCACCCCCCCTACCCGCTCCCCCCAACCCAACCAACAACCAACCAATCGCCAACCAAAAACTGACTACTTCTACCCTCGTTCAAGAACAGGACATCACCCAGAGAAAAAACAAACAACAAACAAACAAACAACAACAAGAAAAAAAAAACAGAGAGAGAAAAAGAAAGAGACACCCACCCACCCCCCTGAGAAGTGGCCAGCCACCCTGTCTCACACACGGCACGGACACGAGGTGTAAGCAAGAAGAAGGGACCACAGCAAAGGTCTGTGTTGGATGGAGAGGAAGCGTCTAGTCGGGTCTCTCAGCGGCAGCTCTAGCCTACCTGCCGCCGCTCTCTTCTGTGTCTGGGACCGTTGGGGGACCTGGCCTGGCCAGTGCGGTGTGCTGTGTGTGGTGGTGGTGGTGGTAGGGGGGGGAGACTGCAGGCGGATGGCGCCGTGTCCAGCCAGACCGGAACGTCAGTCACGCCGGGAAGGGAACCAGTTCCGTTCGGCGATTGGCGAACTGACTGACGCGCCGCCGCGCTGCTCCGTCCGTCCCACCACCCCTCCCTCCCTCCCTCCCTACTCCTGTCCCCCCCCACCTCCGCTGGCCTCGACACTGTCGCCGTTCGCACGGGGAGGGTGGGGGAGGGGGATAGATGGCGGACGGTGGTGATAGGGGTCGGGGCGGGGGGGAGGGAAACGGCGTGCTACTGGAGAGCAGAGGGAGGGAAGAGAGAGAGAGAGAGAGTAGGAGAGAGGTGGGGTCTGGCTGGGGGGAGGGGGGGGGGGGGGGACGAGGATAGGGGGGGGGGGGGGGGGTGGAGGGGGGAGGCTGAATGAGGGGTGGGATGGGGGAGATCTCTTACAAAACCTGATCAACAGCACGTAGGTTTTGTAACGCGGTGTGTGTGTGTGTGTGTGTGTGTGTGTGTGTGTGTGTGTGTGTGTGTGTGTGTGTGTGTGTGTGTTTCGTAACATGGTTTGTGTGTGTGTGTGTGCGTGCGCGCGCGCGTGTTTGTGTGTGTGATTCGGCAGAAGGGAATGAATGGGCAATGAGGGATGGGCGGTGGAACTGAGGCAGGGAAGTTGGGAAGGTGGGGGGAGGGGATACTCGCGGGCTCTGAGAGCATAATATATAACTGTATGCGCAACTTTGAGTGTGTGTGTGTGTGTGCGTTCGTGTAATAGACGGAGAACTTGCTTGTCCGAAAAAAAAAAGTTTTTAAAAAAAAAGAAGAAAAAGAAAAAAAAGGATGGCGGTTCCGCTGTGAGTGGGTCTTGTGAAGAGCCATTATTTGATCTGTGAAGTTTTCCAACCAATCATAACAAGAGTGGTCTGGGTGGTGCCATTTTCCACACCCAGAATTCCCCAGGCTTTTGATCACCCATCGTAGACACAGCAGGCCTTCGAGTCCTTCGTCGGCCCATGCTATTGTCTGCACTCTCTCGTTCTGTGTATGTATGTGCTCTCTCTCTCTCTCTCTCTCTCTCTCTCTCTCTCTCTCTCTCTCTCTCTCTCTCTCTCTCTCTCTCTCTCTCTGTGTGTGTGTGTGTGTGTGTGTGTGTGTGTGTGTGTGTATGCATGTGTGTGTGTGCCTGCGTGTGTGTGTGTGTGCGTGCGTGCGTGCGTGCGTGCGTGTGTGTGTGTGTGTGTGTGTGTGTGTGTGTGTGTGTGTGTGTGTGTGTGTGTGTGTGTGTTCGTGCACGCGTGAAAAACTAACTCTCTCTCTCTCTCTCTCTCTCTCTCTCTCTCTCTCTCTCTCTGTCCAGACTGATTAATTCTTTTCCTCACTCTCACGGCTGATTTCACCCTCTTTCTACCACGTCTGGCACTCCATGGTCTTCTTCTCCTGCCGACCGAATTCCCTCTGACCCTACCCACCCCCCCCCCCCACCCCCTTCTCGACACACCCTGTCGTCTCATAAGCTATCCGATGTAGCTAGCCAGTGTTGTTGTTATCACTGTCGCGAAGTCTACATCTTTGACGTGTGTCTCCATGCTCCGGTCCCCCTGTATACATCACCAGTGGACGTGGAACGGGCACACCTTGCAGCAGAACCAGCTTTCCCGTCTTGGACACTGTGGCCCCAACTTGTCCACTGTACTCACTCCTATGTCAACATGAGTGAAAAAAGCCCGCTCAGCCAGTGCTACTTTCGCTTCAGACGTTTCCTCCTCACATTTCCTTTTTCTCCAGCCAAAGTCTACCATCTGTTGAGAATTCGGCATCTTGTACACAGACTGTCACAAACGCCGAAGTTCACAGAACCAGCACGTGAGTTACGACAAAGAGCTTTTGACTACAGTGAGGAAAAGAAAGCTGAAGAGGTACGACGACGAGACAGGGTCACGGGGACTCTCCAAAGTCGTTTTGTTTTCCCCCAAGGAAAAGTGCTTGGCAATGGGGGACAGGGCGGACGGAGAAAGAGACGGACAGACAACATGGCTGAGGGGACCGCGGTGAGTCTGGCCACAAAGTTCTTGACCGTCATATAGGGGAGACAACTGGTGCACTGTTCACCACTGCGGTCCCCCAATGACCACGATATGCCCCGCGATCAGTGACAAGTCTGCCCAGTGAACTGGAACGATGGGGGTCTTCGTGTGGCAGGTGCTCTATGCAGTATTTCAAACAGTGTCCTGACAATGAAATCATTCCAGTCAATCCACCCTCTTCATTTGCGTACATCCGATATCTGTGTCCGGGGGTGTCTGGGTGGTTGTGCTGCAATGTTACTAACAGCACGAGGGATATAGTTTTGTTTTTCCAGTCCGTTATGATAGTCATGCGTCCATGGTATACACTCATATCGGAAACAGTGTCAGGGACTGCTGGAATAGGTGAGACTCGTGACAGCAAGGACGCCATTGAAAGCTGAGAGATAGTACGCTGTCTGCTTTTTTTTTTTCCTGTCTCATTATCCGTACATGCTCAGCAGCACCCATTACTCCACCACCGTTCTTTTTTTTCCACACACCGTTCTTTTTTTCCCGACGAGCTGAACACAGCCATGCCAGAGTCGTTTTCTCATAGTCTGAGCGCCAGCAGTCTACAGAAACAATTACTACAGGCAGCAATGAATATAGGGAGCAGTTCATATCACCTTGCACACCAGAGGAAAGCACTGCACTGCACTGCTGAGTCACTTTACGTCGCTGTTCGTGGTCATTGTTCTCTAACTGACATGCGCAGGGCACCATCCGTTAAGTCCACTACTCAACACAATGACAGCTTAGTCGCATAACCTGCGTAAGAGAATGACCTTGCCAACATCAGAGACTGGTGAACGTCACCCGTTGAAGAGCGACACAACGTTCCATCCAGCACGTCTCCAGAAGCATGCTCACCTAAAGTCTGCTGATTTGCTGCTCCGGTATGTAGACTTCAATTCGAAGTGGGTGCAAGAAGTCTGGGCAACTAAGCTTTTCCCCTAAAACTGCATTGTCAAGGAAATGTACATCTAGTTGCAAAGTGAGACGACTGCAAGCAGAAATCTAAATAAATCTTAATTAAATGTTAGCGCAAGATAGGCGTTGAACGCTTAGTTGCCCAGACTTCTTGCACTTAACAGCGAATTGAAGTCTACATACCAAAGCAGCAATTTACCATACTTTGCGTGAGCATGGTACTGAAGAAAAGTGATTGCGCGTTCATTTTCTTTGTCCTAATTGTTTTGTGTCTTGCCTGAAGAAGACCTAAGAGGTCGAAACGCGTCGTGTTTTGTCTTGTGGTTCGTTCGTCCACTTTTTGTTGTTGTTGTTGTTGTTGTTTGTTTGCGGTTCGCTAACATTTATTCAAGATTTCAAAGAAATGTAGTTTGAGGCTTTCATCTGGCACTCAACATAAAACGCAAACACAGTGTTTACAGACACTACTGGAAATGTGCTGCGCACATTCGCCCGTAGTTAAGTGCATATTATCTTCGATACCAAATGTAGATCACAAGCAACCTTTCTAGACGTGAACTCCGTCTAAATCAATTGCAATTAGCGACAATTGAACAGTCGAACCACTGGTTATTGCAGTTAACATTGGTGATGCGACATGGCCACTCATGAGGCGCTGCATGCTCCAGAAGCCAACCAGCGCTCCCTCAGCTTGCTCGCTGCGCTTGCTGTGTGTGTAGACGATGGCTCTGTAGTCAGCCAAGTATTGCAGATATCCTTTCCTTTATCGATGCAGAACTAGAGAAGACAACACCACCGTCCCATAAAGCGGCACAATTTATCAACGAAGATTTATTTATTGACCAGATTTTATATCAAGTTAGGGTTAGGTTAGGAATAGAATTAACTTAGGATTGGTATTGAAGTAAAGGACCTGATCATATGTTCACAGAAGAAGAAGAAGAAGAAGAGAGAGAGAGAGAGAGAGAGAGAGAGAGAGAGAGAGAGAGAGAGAGAGAGAGAGAGAGGGGGGTCACCTTTTCAAACGGCTCAATCAATGCAATTTTACAATGACAGAGATGGCTTCTTCATCGTCCGTCATTTAATCAATGTATTTTTTACACAGTGTATGTTTGTGTCTTTCGTTTAGCCACAACCGGTGGCAGCTCTCTACGATCAGTCGGCCAATGGCGGCAAGAGGGGAAAGGAGGACGGTGAGACTATGCATGTTGGATCTATGTTGTGTGTAGTATTTGGTGGGTATTATGGGAGTGATTCTTCTGCTGCTGTGTGTAGCGTGTGGGGAGAGGCAAACAGAAAGAGACATGAAGAGGGAGAGAGAGAACGGGGGAAAGGAGGGATGCAACGAGCAGAGTATCGCCAAAGACTATGGAAACTGAGTTCCATTTATTCAGCTTTGTATTCAAGTGAGCAGAGCAGGGGTTATATGCTGTCCTACGTCAATACTGTGGGGGAAGTCATGTTGCGTCATTCAGATATCTGATATAAACACACGGTGCTCATACAAGATGCCTTGTTAAGAATGTATTATGTTTTACAGGTTTTTTTTCTGTTTCTGTTTTTCTTTTTTCAGTGTGTGTGTGTGTGTGTGTGTGTGTGTGTGTGTGTGTGTGTGTGTGTGTGTGTGTGTGCCCGTCCCTTCCTCTCTCTCTCCCTCTCCCCCCCCCCCTGTGTGTGTGTGTGTGTGTGTGTGTGTGTGTGTGTGTGCTTAGATACTGATTTGTTAAACTTAAAACGCCCAGTAGCAGGTCGTTCGGACGGGGGCGCTGAAGAAATTGTTTATGTATCTTTTCTATTACATTTCGATCAAATGACAAAGACTAACAGATGGTGACCTCCAGTAATACATATATATATATATATATATATATATATATATATATATATATATATATATACATTTTTTTTTATTACAGAACTATTTGTTCGATTTCTTTTTTTTATCGTGTTTTGTCAGGTCATGGATAAGAAGTTTTCAAACATTTTTATTCATATGCAGCATTTTGTTGCCAAATATGAAATCTTTCGGAATGGAGTGATAACCTCAATTGTGTCCGCCCCTCTCTCTCTCTCTCTCTCTCTCTCTCTCTCTCAGGCTGCAGCTGATATTGTCACATTGTCAGTTGCCTCCTCTTTTCGTTATGTGGCCCAAGACCGATGTCCACCAAAACTTTTTAATCACTTCCTCTCTCTGTGTCTCTGCCTCTGTCTGTGTCTGTCTCTGTCTCCGTCTCTTTTTTTCTTTCTCTCTGCGCGCGCGCGCGCGCGTGTGTGTGTGTGTGTGTGTGTGTGTTGTGTGTGTGTGTTTGTGCGCCTACGCGTGCGTGTGTGCGAGTGCGCGCGCGTGCGAGTGTTTCTGTGTGTCTATGTGTGTGCGTGTGCGTGTGTATGTGTGTGTGTGTGTGTGTGAGAGAGAGAGAGAGAGAGAGAGAGAGAGAGAGAGAGACCCACGCACACCCACTCGTCGACCCACAAATAGGACGAACGCGGACTTCAAACGTCCATCCTGTACAAAAGGCACGGCTAATTGCTGCCCCAACCAGCGTGTGGAGCAGCGGCCAGCCGAGATGGAGGGAGTAATGGGCTGCTGGCTATTAGCGGGTATAGCTGTCATACACTTGCGTGTCGTCAATGCCCTCATGCGAGACCTGTGGGCCCCCCATCTCTTTGATTGAGGGGGCTGTTTGTTTTCCCTGTTACTCCCGCAGACATGGACACTGACACACGCTGAGACACACAGACGCATACTTGTACGGATATAGAATCCCGTGGCTGGCGATAACCCTGCACAGCTCAGTCAGGCAGAGAACGTGTAGTGTTGGGTGCCCCGTGGACACAGTGGCATGTTTGCTGCTCTTCTTTGCATGGTCTTCTGGTTGTACAACTGCGCACTGATCTACCCCCTAACCCCCACCCCAACCCACGTCCCCTATATCCGCACTCTCCAGAAACGATTATACTCGAAAACTAAATATGAAATGAGGCTGGGAACAGTAAATGATAAACAGTAAACAAGTAGGGTAACTCTTGCTATGTTTTCTTGTGGGAGCAAGAGTTACCCTACTTGTTCATTGACGATCATACTCGTCTGTCCTATCATCTGTCGTGTGTATGGAAGTTAAACCTGCATTGAACAAGGAGGCAATCCATTTTCCACACACATTGTGTTTAAGACCAAATGAAAAAGAAGACTTCTTCAAGGAAGAGGGAATCAGGAGACTACGAGCCGTCATATCAACTGACATCTTTATGAGCTTGATGACGATGATGATGTTGCTATCAATACTGGTTTCAATGTGCGATGATTTGCTGGCGGAAATTGAAACAACAGCAAAGACAGAATCACTACTCTGCCAGACAGAGGCACAAGTTACAAAGCAAACTTTTTGTAATGTCTTTGTTCCTTCGTTTGGCGGCACAGTACTCCTGTTTTTGCTCTTTTATCAGTATTGTTTTTGTAGTGACTATTTGGTATTGTTGTTTCATTCGCATTGTTCTTGTTGTTATATCTCCATTCTGAAGTTATCATTTCAAATGCATTTGGTAGCTGTCTCAAAGAAAGCTCGAGCTGTGTTTTAGCGTTAGTTGTTTTGACGAACTATCGATAAGAGCCAATGAGCAGCATCACTCGTTGTACCTTGCCTTCGCTCAGTTATTTCCCTCTAATATCAGCATCTTCATTCCACAACACCTTGAGTGCTCCTACTTTACATTCAACATCTCCATCTGATGATTGATTACCTTTATGGCGAAAGAGTAAGAACTCGCTAACGATCACAAAAAACGTGTTTTCTTTTTGTGTATTGGGCGTTGTTTTCTTCGTACAACGAAAGACAACTCTCCAGAAAGACAAGTACAGTCAAACTTTACGCTTTGAAACCAGAACTTCGGACAGACTTGACACCACCTTTCTCTCTTTGTCTCTAGACTTCCTGGCCAGTCGGTCTGCGTGCGAGGCGCCAGCTGCACGTTTTTTCAGAAAGACGGGACCAACAGCAGCCGCTCTCTCAGGGTTCCTTTTGTGCTGTAGTCACTCAAGCGTTCTCATGCACTTGGTTCTCCTCACTAGGTTTTGCCCACGGCGTTTGGTCGTGTGACAGGCACACCATGGAAACTGTTTCAAACAGGTGTTGTGGTCAATCTGTTTCGCTTCCTTGAAAGTCGCTTCACAGCGGAAAATGCTTCGGAGTGACGTCGACATCGGGAGAATGCGCGCGGCACACAGTTGAATGGTCGACCAATCCACGGCCTATTTCACGTTACATTCAGCCAGAGCCAGCTGGGGATCCGTTCTCTTCCTTGCGTGTTGAGATATGAAGGAGTGGTTATACCTGTTTTGCTTTGTTTTCCAAAGACAGCATTGATCGATCTTATTTGCATCACAGATAATAATGATGGACAAATGGAGGAAAAAAATCCACTGAATCAGAAACCGGCTTGTCTCTCTCTCTCTCTCTCTCTCTCTCTCTCTCTCTCTCTCTCTCTCTCTCTCTCTGTGTGTGTGTGTGTGTGTGTGTGTGTGTGTGTGTGTGTGTGTGATTAATTCATCTGTTATCTATTTACTTTGGGGTTGAGGCTCTTTCTGTACATCTTGTATCCCTGCATTCTGGAATCCCTGTGCTGGTGTTTTCCGCTTGTCAGTCGTTTTTCCTCTGACTGCCTGGCTTCTTTTTTCAATCGTCCTCCACTGTGGTCCATTTTCTCTGGTCCATTCGCCTGGGTCTATTGTGGAACAGGGAAAGGTCGGCTGGTTTCTCCTGTGCCAACTAACAACATGTCATTGTTGTCACAGGCTGATGACCAGGCAGTGAGAGTTTACTTGCTGAGATGGACTTTCTATCCACTGAAGGTGGTGCCCTTTGCAGGATTCTATTTTCAAGATTTTGGTACCTCAGCTATTGCGTATTGAACTGCTTTCAATACGTGGATTTACACATAGCGTTTGCTGATTATATTTTTATGATTTCGAGTCGTTTGTGAAAGGTAAAAAATTGAAGGCTAGGGAAGGTTCCTTTCTCACCAAAAGTGGCCACCAAAATGCAGGGTTACCTTCGAGGTCTTGTAATAACTGTGCCATCTGAATATACCTGAAGCCCCGTGAGGATAAAAACAGAAAGAAAGCTCTTTGTTCCCTTTGAAGTTTTTTCTCTATGAGTGATGAAATAGGATACTGCAATTTAGCCAAAGCAAGTGAAAAAAAAACAATAGACAACGTTATGGCACCTATGAAACAACAGATTGTGCCATGTCAAATGGGAAACAATAGATCGTTTCATGGCAAGTGCAAAACTATAGACAGTGTCACAGCACGTATGAAAAGGTAGACTGTATTACAGCAAGTGTGAAATTGTATTATTGTGCGTCTTAACAAATGTGAAGTAGTAAACCGTGTCAACACAGATGTTAAACATGTAAATTAAGCTGTGCAACAGACTAGAATGTCAAAGAAAAAGCAGAACAAAGCGGTGAAACGTCAAAGATAATTTAGACACAATGAAAAAGTCCAGAAGAACTTGATTAACGCAATCAAACGTCAAAGAAAAAGTAGATAAACGCAGTGAAACGTTAAAGAAGAAGTTAACACAGAAAAAAAATTAAACAAAGACGTAGACATATACAGTAAACCATAACATAAGTCGGCCGATGCCGCACAAGTAAAAAAAAAGAAGTATATCCAGCAAGAAACCCGTTCATGAATAAATAGACCAATAGGGTAAAACGTTCATGAATAAATAGACCAATAGGGTAAAACGTTCATGAAGAAATAGACCAACAGGGTAAAACGTTCATGAAGAAGGAGACTAATGCAGAAGAACGTGAAAGGTAAAAAAAAAAAAAAAATAGAAGAAAACAGTGAAACGCTGAAAAAGAAGATCAACACCTTGAAAAATTTAGGAAGATGATCAACACAGTTAAACGTTAAGAAGAAGACCAACACTGTGAAAAAAGAAGATCAAAACAATGAAACGTTAAGAAGATAAACGCAGAGAAAAGTTTAGAAAATGATGTACACAGTGAAACGTTAAGAGAAAGACCAACACAGCAAACAGTTGAGAACGAAGATCAAGCCAGTTAACGTTAAGAAGAACGACACTGCGAAAAGTTAAGACAATGATCAACAGTGAAACGTTAAGAGGAAGACCAGAACAGAAAAAAAAGCTGAGAACGATGATCAAAACAGTCAAACGTTAAAGAAGTAGACCAGCTCAGTGAAAAATTAAAGAAGTAGACCAACACAGTTAAACGTTAAAGAAGCACACCAACGCAGTTAAACGTTAAAGAAGTAGACCAGCGCAGTGAAATGTTGAAGAAGTAGACATGCACAGTGACACGTTAAAAAGAAGTATATCAAAAGAACCCAACGTGGAAGAAACGCAGTGAAACGTTAAGAACTAGACGAATACGGTGAAACTTTACAGAAGCAGACCAACACTGACACGTTTAAAGAAGTAGACCAACGCAGTGAAACGTTAAGAACTAGACGAATACGGTGAAACTTTACAGAAGCAGACCAACACTGACACGTTAAAGAAGTAGACCAACGCAGTGAAACGTTAAGAACTAGACGAATACGGTGAAACTTTACAGAGAGGCAGACCAACACTGTGACACGTTAAAGAAGTAGACCAACGCAGTGAAACGTTAAGAACTAGACGAATACGGTGAAAACTTTACAGAAGCAGACCAACACTGTGACACGTTAAAGACGTAGACCAACGCAGTGAAACGTTAAGAACTAGACGAATACGGTGAAACTTTACACAGGCAGACCAACACTGTGACACGTTAAAGAAGTAGACCAACTCAGTGAAACGGTTAAGAACTAGACGAATACGGTGAAACTTTACACAGGCAGACCAACACTGTGACACGTTAAAGAAGAAGACCAACGCAGTGAAACGCTAAAAGAAGTAGACATTAAAGATCAAAATCAGAAAGTGGACCCACAGCATGGCAACGTTAATCAAAGAAGAAGCAGACCAACACAGTGGACGGCTATAAAGGAGTAGACCAAACACAGTGAAACATTTGAAAAGTAGACCCACGCTTTGAACTATTGAAGAAGTAGTCCAACAGCAGTGAAACGTTACAGACGGAGAGAGAGAGAGAGAGAGAGAGAGAGAGAGAGAGAGAGAGAGAGAGAGAGAGTCCAACTGGCACGTAGAAGAAGAATGCCCGCGAAGACTTTAAAGAAGAATGCAGCGAACACAGCAAAGGGGTTTGAAATCCCCTTTGATGCATTTGTTGACCAAATGAAATGTCCGCCTAAACTACAGCCCCCTGGCCCCTCCTGCAACGTCAACCCAAGTCTCTGCATAATATGCACGCCGAACCCCCGCGCCATCCTGACGTCAATCAGTCTTTCAAAGACACGTCCGCCCTCGTTGGCTGGCACCTCTGACCTTGATTGGCAAGGTCGCTTTTGCTGCGGCTAGATTGCCATTCTCTGAACACGCTGCAGATTGTACTATCAAGAACTTTTCATGTGTTGGAGGCTTTAGCCTTTTGAATCAGGAAGTTGAGTAACTTTTGGAGGAAGGTTAAAGTTCATACAACACGGTTGCGGCTGTAATTGTCTCTGTCTCTCTATGTCTCTCTCTTTTTGTCCGTCTCTGTTTCTGTCTCTTTCTGTATTTGTATATCGGTCTGTCTGTCTTTGTAAAAGTGTCTGATCGACTCTCTCTCTCTCTCTCTCTCTCTCTCTCTCTCTCTCTCTCTCTCGCTCTCTCTCTCTCTCTCTCTCTCTCTCTCTCTCTCTCTCTCTCTCTCTGGAGTGAGTGTGTAGTAGTAGTAGTAGTAGTACTTTAATTTAACGTCT
>JADBJO010001105.1:337277-339777 GCA_016801955.1 Conus betulinus
CAGGCACGGGAAGGGGATGGGAGGGTTGAATGCAAAATAGAGAAAAGTTTGGAGACCAGCGAAACAGTGAAGGAGAAGGAGAATCTGTATGGAGGTGGGGACAGGAGTGGAGGCAGGCAGCACAGAAAGAGGGAGTGAAGCAAGAAGGATGAAAAAATCGTGTCCGTCCTAACTGTTTCGGCCCATCAATTATCTGAGTATAACGTCACAAATGCCCTCTAACTATATCGTAATACTTCAGAGCGGAGCGGCTGAATAATAATCAAACAAAATGTCATTTCGAATTTCATAAAAGCATGTTTCCGTTCCCTGTACAGCAAACTCGAATGTCCTATCAAGTCAGCGAATCAGAAAGAGTGATGCAACGACCATTTCTGTATCAGATCTAGGTTCGTTCACTCCGACTGCAACATATGCAGTTCTTTCGCTGCGCTCCAGTGACATTAATCTGGCCATGCATTACGTTGTGACAAGTGCAGATGATGGCGATTCAGGCAGCGCCTCCTCAACATAAACAACATTCTCTTCACTCCGTGGACATTCCCCACGATGCGCAGTGCTCGTCACGTCCAATCGCCCTCGTCACAGTAATCTCCCCTGGGCCTGTCTGGCCCAACTCTCGCACTGGACATCATCAGCGAGCAGAGTCGGTCCACACATAGTGTCATCTCCATCAACGGCTCGTGGGTAAGGCCTGGAGGTGGTTTTGTCCACACGTGATCCGATTGTGAATGTTGTTTACTTCTTGTTCACGTTGTGGCTGAAGGGTTAAGGGAGGGGCGGTGGACCTGGGTAATGAATCGCGTCATCAATCTATTGTGATAAACGAAAGTCCTTTATGTTCTGGCGTGTTTGAGTTTTGCGTACAACCGCAGTTTTTTCATTATAGATGGAAATTTGTTACAGAGAAGGCTAAATAAAAAAAAAGTAAAATGAATCAGCAGATGAATGTCACGGAAAGCAAATGAAGGAGGACAAAAGACAAAGGCAAAAGAATGCAATCCAAACAAACAAATACACGAACAAACAAACAGAAACAGTGAAAAGCAACAAGAAAGAAACAGCCCCAATCAATATACAGGGAACTACAGAGAAGTCCAACGCCTTGCTGCGCTTACGACGTCCTTCCTCTCTCCAAAGTCAAGACAGAGAACATCAGGCCAACACACACAGAGGCGGACAGTCCAGTCAGTCTCCCCATCGCACACTGCTCCAAGCACATCTGTCTAAGCGCCCCCCACACCCACACTGATCCGTTGCAGACAGACAGACAGACCCCACTACCTGGCCCTGTCACTGACGGACCCTATGCCCCGCCCCAGGGACTTCACAGGCTAAAGTCAATTAAGTTAAAAGAGAGACCGACGTGTTAAAGGTCTCGTGGTGCGCGAGACAAGACGTGCTGAACAAATCAGTTTAAGGAATCTGTCCATTTATGGATCGATGCAGACTGAAGACACAGACAGGAGAAGACGTAGATCAGGCACAAGTCCATGGACCATGGCTCAAAGCCTTCTCGGGAAGTTGTTTTTCAAGGGTAGGAAGGAAAGGAATTTTGAGGGGCACATCAGCGAGTTGTACAAGGCCTGGACTGACAAAAGACAAGAAGTACCCTGTCAGTCTGCATTCTTTGTGCGTTTCTCTACGTTCACGATGCAGCAGATCATTAAATGGATGTTTAGGCATGGTGGCAATGCTTAAAATATGATAGCAATGGAAAAAAAACGAAAACGAAGAACATTACAGACTGAATGCTAGGGGAGGGATGACAACAAAGGTAAGGGTTGATATAGGAAAGGAGAGAAAAGGAGAGGAGGAAGTAGGGGGTGGAGGAAGTAGTGGAGTAGATACAGGAACAGTCACAGAAGAAAGAGTAGAAAAAAAAAGTATCTAACGCAAAGTTAGGTCTATCAATGATCTGAGTGCACAGGCGCAAAGGCACTTTGCTTCTTACACGGAAATCCTGGGTCCAGTCAGTCAGCCAGAGAGAGCCAGAGGAGCGGCATAACGATCCTTTCTCTCAGTGTCATCCTCACCCAGTGCAAGAACTGTTCTGCAGCGCGCTTTCAGTGACTCTAATCTCGCACAAAATGTTGTTACAAATGCGGATCCTGCACATTCATACTGTATCTCTCTCAGCATAAACAATATCATCTCAACACCTCGTAGATTCCATACGATGGGCAGGCAAAGTCCCGTCCAATCGCGTCCTGCCGATAAACCTCTCCTGGCATTGCCCAGCTTCCAGACTGGACACCACCAGCGAGCAGTTTCTGACTGTCTGTACATAGTGCCGTTTCCTTCATCATCGGCCTGCCGAGTAAGGTTTGGCTTACGATTTTTTTTTTTTTTTGCCCGCACGTGATCTGGTGGCTTAACGTCCCTTCTTTCTAACTGAAGTGCTGGCTGAATGGGAGAGGGATGGGACTGGGAGGAGTGGAGGGGTGGGGGTGGGGGGCTATCCACTGAAACTCATTCACCGTTGAAAACTGGGAGTGAT
>JADBJO010001105.1:344777-349777 GCA_016801955.1 Conus betulinus
ATCAGATCTTTCACAGTGATCTACGATTTCATGTCTCTCCACAGGACACTCAAATCATCTGCGTGAAAATAAAATATAACATAAACGTACGAGTGTGTGTCGGGGGAGGAGGGGGGGGGGAAGAGAAGGACAGAACGAGAGAGTGACAGAATGAGAGCGAGAGAGAGAGAGAGACAGAGAGAGAGAGAGAGAGAGAGAGAGAGAGGAGAGGGAAGGAGAGATACACAGCGAGCGAAGCAAGCAACCGAGAGAGAGAGAGAGAGAGAGAGAGAGAGAGAGAGAGAGAGAGAGAGAGAGAGAGAGGAAAGAGAGAGAAAGAGAGAGAGAGAGAGAGGAGAGAGAGGGAGAGAGAGAGAGAGAGTGGAGAGAGGGGGGGGGGGGGGGGGGGGGGTGGGGGGGCAAAGTAACTGCACACTTCTAATGTTCTAAAGCAGTACAATATTTTCAAAAACATTTAAAGTGATAATATGGTTCAACGTAACGTGAAATACTCTATATCATTAACGTCACTGACTGACAGTTTCCTTTTCAACAAAATCTGCATACACATGCACAACAGACTACCTCTATTTCAACTATCATTCATCATGATGAGCAAAAACAACCTTCATAATCAGGTTTCTACGATAAACAGGCAAACTACCTATATTTCATTTACAGATCTCCATGGTGAACAGCAAACTTACCTTCATTTAGATTATCAGATCTCTACGATGAAGAGCAAACTAACTTAATTTCAATTATCAGACCTATATAACGAATAGCAAACTATCTTCATTTCGGTTATGAGATCTCCAAGATGTACAGCAAACTACGTTCATCTCAATTATCATATCTCTATAATGAACAACGAACCACCTTTGTTTCAATCATCGGATCTGCATAATGAACAATAAACTACCTTCAGGTCCCTATGAACAACAAATGATCAACAGTTGCCCTCAGTTCGAGCATTAGACTATAATCTATTGATTTACAAACTACCTTCAGGTCACTTACTAAGAATATAAATATGATGAACAAAAAACACCATCAGTTCAACTACAAGACATTTATCATAAACAGTAGACTACTTTCAGTTCAACTATCAAACCTACATGGTGAACAACAAACTTCGTTCAGTTCAATTGTTAGGTCTGTATGGTGAACACCAAATGACTACATTCAGTGTAATTATTAAAGCAATATGATGAACAGCAAACGACCTTCAGTTCAACCAGTAGGTCTACATGATGAACAACAAACTACCTTCAGGTCGACTACTGGGTCTGTAGGATGAGCAACAATGTCCCTTTACTTCAGCCATTGCCAAGTTACCTTCCTTTCAATGACCAGGTCATCATAACGGACTGCACACTACCTTCAGTCCAGCCAGACTGACACACAGTCTTCGATCTTCGTGAGACGAAGATAATGCAGATGCACTCTTCTTTTCACGGCAGAATCACATTCCAGGAGATGGACAAAATCCTACACTGTCGGTTTGCACGGCCGGAAACCACAGACACATTGGAAAGGGTTTTTTTTCTCCGGCTTATCTTTCTCAATAGCGAATGGGGTTGGGTGGAGGAGGAGGGGGGATAAGGGAGGATGAGGACAGATCATGGACCATGTCTGGCGGGGAGATTTATGACCACTGGATAAGAGTATTTGGACGTTGTTCGTCTGACCGTGCGTAAATTTCATGGAAAGGATAGAACGGGCCCCTTCAACAATCCTGTTGGACATACTGATATTACAGCCATCTTGAAACATGAAATCTGTAACACTGTGGAGATAGCGATAGAACAGACATCTTTAACTTTCCTGTCGGACAACCCCCTATTGCAGCCGTCTTAAGCATGAATGCTGTAGAACTGTGGACATAGGGTGAAAACGGGCACCTTTTCCATTCCTGTTGGACATATCCCTATTACAGCCGTCTGGAAACATGAAATCTGTAACACTGTGGAGACGGGGCAGGAACAGGCTTCTTTAGTTTCCCCTGGACACACCCCTCTGACATCCACCTTGAAACGCGAAAGCTGTTGACACTGGAGCTCGGGTTAGAAGGGGCACCTTTAACATTCCTGCTAGACACAGCCCTCCTACATCCATCTTGAAACGCGAAAGCTGTTAACACTGGAGCTTGGGTTAGAAGGGACACCTTTAACATTCATGTTGGACACATCCCTATTAGAGCCAACTAAAAACACGAAAGCTGTAACACTGTGGAGATAAAGCACGGCTCAAAGTATTCAAGACGTTCCTCGTCTGCAACGTTACTGTAGTGTCCTGGGTTACCATGCATCAATACAGACGAGATCCTAGTCCTCACTATATCAGTGCAAATGTTCAGACCCGTGATCCCCAAATATCAGTACAGATGTGAAATCGATGTCTCCTGCACTATCAAGACCTTGGGTTCCATCACATCAACACTGATGAGGTACTGTGTACCCTGCCGCATTCAGACCCCGGCCCTCACTATATCAGAACAGGGGAGGAACAGCTGCCTCCTGTTCCATTCAAACCCAGGATCCCCAAACACCAGCACGGGTGAGAAATCGCTGTCTCCTGTGCTATCCAGACCGTGGGATCCACTGCATCAGTATAGATGTGAAACCTCTACGTCCTCGACTCGTGCTATCCAGAGTCTCTGTCCCCATACAACAGTACAAAGTAGGAACCACTATCCCATGTACTATCCAGACCTTAGGCCCTACGACTTCAGTACACATGAAGAACCGATATCTTCTGTACTATCCAGATCCTGACCCCCCCCCCCCCCCCCCCCCATTCCCCCGCATACACCAACACAGAGAACAACCGTTATCGCCTGCACTATCCACACCCACTGCATCAGTACAGAAGAAGAACCTCTATCTCAGTTCCAAACAAATCGAAGAGAAGAAATTCGATCGACGCAGAACGAACTACTCATCCTCTGCCTCACCTAGGTCGAATTCCAAGAGGCGGGCACAGTTACCTCCCACAACCAGTCTGCGGTGCCAGCAGCTGCGATTAGTGAGACAGTCATCACAACAGAGCAGACCTGGTCATGGGATAGGACTGGGTGCTATTTCAGGTGAGCCAGGGACCAAATAGGAGGCCGAAAAATTTGCGGGCGTGTGTGTGTGTGTGTGTGTGTGTGTGTGTGTGTGTGTGTGTGTGTGTGTGTGTGTGTGTGTGTGTGTGTGTGTGTGTGTGTGTGTGTGTGTGTGTGTGGGGGGGGGGGCGCGCGTGCGTGCGTGCGTGCGTGCGTGCGTGCGCGCGCGCGCGCGCGCGCGCGCGTGTGTGTGTGTGTGTGTGTGTGTGTGCGCGCGCGCGCGCGCGCGCGCGTGCGTGCGTGCGTGCGTGTACATGCATGCGTGCGTGCGAAAGCGTGTAACTGTGTTAGTGTGGCCGTGAGTGTATTTGTAAATTAGATCATGCAGCAATGCCTTTTGACGACAATAATGATATTGTTAACCAGCCGACACTGGTTACTACAAGATAACTATTCATTGTTACCATTGATTCTAATGTACAGATCATCAGTATTTTGATAGTAACGTAACTCCTGTGTTTGAAGGGTCTTTTACACAAAAGCATCCCATTTCTGATTACTTAATCAATAATGACCATAGACAAGTCTGTAAAAAGGGACTAGAAAAAGCCCACACAGCTGGGTATGTGCATTACACCATAGCTTTGGGTAGCGACGGTAAATATCCCAAACTTTTATTTATAAACAGAATAGCATTCACATTTATTCTCAAGAAACGAAACGAAAACGGCAAAAAGATATGTATAAGAAGAAAAAGAACAACATACACAGTACAAAAACGTTCAAAGATTTCCTTTTTTCTGATTTTTTTTTCCGGAGACTTTACTGACAAATTAAGATGTTGGAGGGCATTCATCAGTTCATGAAAACCAGTGAGAAAAACCTTTCTCTCTCTCTGTGACAAAGACATACATACATACATACATACATACACACGTACATACATATAGGAGAGTGATGGCGAGTTCCTTTCATGCTCACAATTCTTATTTCCCTAGTTTCCCTGTTCTGCTCTTCACTAGCCGCTGTGAAAGGCTGATGGGTTTTCTATTTCCCCTGTGATGATGAGGACCTGACAAAAAATTTATACGTGGTAATGTCTCCGTCAGACCTATGAGACAACCAACACAATAGTCAGGATCTAGTCTTGAGACCTACCCAACGAACGTCGACAATTGCTAAATGTTACGAATGCCTTTGCAAAAGAATGAAAATTCCATGGTTCTTGTATGCTGTCAGTGAAAGGTTTGTTATCAACATTTCAACGCCGTCCTTGTCATACACCTCTCCCCCAAACCTCATGGATGTATCGGCCTTTCCTGTCTCTTCCCTTTTCAGACCTTTGCCAAGTCATGTCACACTAAAGGAAGACAAGAAGAAAGAACAGAAAGAAAGATCGAAAGAAAAGAAGATCCTGGTGGAACAGTCCCGATCAATGACAAAACAGACCTCACACCAGCTAGGAGAACACGGCCATTTTTGTAGGGCCATAAATCACACAGGATGACGGCAGGCCGGCAGCTAAAGACACAGCGAGTCTCCCTGTCACACACTGCTCTAAAGACGTCTGTTTTTAATCACCTCAACAACCTTCGCTGAACATCCACAAACTGCCCTTGGACAGAGCGCACACTTCTTTCAACTAAATTCTCAAGGAGAAAAGTGCACAGGGCAAGAACGCGATTTGACATGTTGAAAACATTATTTGTGCTCTATTATCTGCATATTGTCATTGCCCAATTAACCACCAAGGACTTTCTTAGGGCTGTCAACACACAGGGAAAAAATGATCACATGTTCAAAAAGCAACGCAGACCAATGTGCTCAACTAACAGCCGAAACAATAACTGACATGTTTATTTAGCCAGAGAAGGCTTTGTGGATAGCACCAGGCAAGTTCCTTTAGTTCTCTGTCCCAGACCTCAAAATGACACAGGACATTAATGCAAAATATTTACATTTAAAAAGAATT
>JADBJO010001105.1:364777-377277 GCA_016801955.1 Conus betulinus
AGCTGGATTAGCAACACCAGCTAATTACTGCTCAAAATCATTTTGAATAGCTTGCAACCGCAAGCAGACACAATCATGGCTGAAGAACAGGCTGCATTCTGCGAACAAAGAAGTGCCATCGAAGAGAGTTGTAACCTACATACTCTGCGAAAAACACATCTCCAGCACCAGACGTAGTTCCACCACCTGCTTATTGACTTAAACAGGCATTCGAGGGCCTGGCAGGAGGTACTACAGGCCACCAGAAATAAATTTAACCTCGGGCAGATACTCATCATCCCCATCCACAGCTGCACTCAAAAGCGACTGGTGTTGTGCTCATGCAAGGTGCTACTGGAGAATGGTTTCATCCTTCAGATACAGTTCATCAGGGCTGCTTACTATCTCCGTCACTTTTCAGCATGGTCCCAGAACGCGCTAGAACTGATGCACTTGAAGATCGTGTCAGTACAGTTAGCATTAAACCATCATAAACCTTCGATTTGCAGATGACACTGACGGCCTGACAGGCCACAAACAAGAACTCGCTAAGTCTGTTGAACGACAGGATGAACAAGAACAATCGATATGATGGAAAACAGCGTGGAGTAAACACAGTTGAAGGCCAGTCACGACACCACCATCAGCACAGATGTCACTGACATGTTAAAAGATAGAGTCTGCGCAACAGTGCGCTTACCCGGGATTCATCATTAGCAGCTGGGGGCGGAAGCGGAGGAGGGGGGCAAACTAGAAATCCTCCAATGTCAAGATGGCCGGGAACCCAAGCCAGAAAACCGTCAGATTTGAGAGAGAGAGAGAGAGAGAGAGAGAGAGAGAGAGAGAGAGAGAGAGAGAGAGAGAGAGAGAGTTCTCTAAAGTAGGTGACCCAGAAAATTAGTCACGCTATGTTTTATGTCGAAACAGGCTTACAGCACGATGATTCTGCGTTTCTGAACATACTTCGTAAGAAGTAAGTTCCAGAGCTGTTGCTGTCGGCTCTCCTTCCATAACATCCCTCTCTTTGTTTACCTAAGCACCATCCTTCAATGTTTCCACCATGAGCCAGTGAACAGCGCTCAAGCACACATTGAATTAAGCTTCGTTTGAAATTAAATGGCAGACCATAGGTCATCGGGCCAGTTTCCATTTCTCCACATGGTGTAGGATTGATTTTATATTTTGTAAAACAGATCTGCGAAAAAAAAAGCTAGACAGTTGTATTTTGTAGACAGCCTGACACATTAGGTAGTGTAACGGGTGTTGCGGTGCAACAACTCGGACCCCAGGCATAAATGTTTTGATACCTAAAGCTGTCAGTTTGTTTCATCTTGTCCTACTGCACGTTTCTCCTGGAAAGAATGGCACTGCATCACACACCTGAGGACATGTTTGTTATTTGTGCATTTTATCATGATTACTACCCAAACAATTCTTTTTCGAAGAAGAGCGGTCAGTCACAGAGTTCAAAATTTAATTTCTTTCATTATTGAAATTAAATCAGCAGACAAACGTACACTAAACCGGTTTTGTTTTGTGTCGTGTGTCTACAGAGTATCTTGAGAAAAGAGAAAGTAGATTGTTTTCGTACAATACATGCAGCAGATTGGAGCTATAGTAAACAAAGACGATTCGCCGCAATGTACAATGGCGAGGTTCTGTTTGACAAGGTGTGTACACTGTTTCCGAACAGCTATGCAACCATGAACTACAAACCACCACGATGGTGGGACACTTGGACTCTGTCTGTCTGTCTGTCTGTCTGTCTGTCTGTCTGTCTGTCTGTCTGTCTCTCTCCCTCTCTCTCTCTCTCTCTCTCTCTCTCTCTCTCTCTCTCTCTCTCTCTCTCTCTCTCTCTCTTCGTCCCCCCTACTGCTTCTCGTAAAAAAACCTACCCGATCATTATCCACTTTTCATCTCGTTCTAACATCTAAATTCATATTCTGTCTTTTAGTTCATATCATTTCCACTGGTTTTTTTTTTGTTTTTTTCTTTCTCTGCAGTTCACTTCTTCCTCCTCTTCTCCTCTGAATCCTCCTGTCTGGAAGTATCTGTTGAAAAGGTATGCTACCTGAAATGCCCGATCTTGTCTTTTTTCACGATCTTCCACCCACAAGTACAAGCCCATGCCCCCTGTCTGGTGTCTTGTGTTTTAACAGAATTCCTTTTCTCGTATTTAGAGAATCTGTTATCAATGTATGCATTTTACTACTTCGAAAAAAAGTATTACTTCTCTTATCCAAAGTGCGATATTTTCGAAACATGCTAATGATAATTATGATTGGATGATGTTCTAATAACGTGCAAACAAGACAAAATCAAATACGAATAGACAGTGAAGATGGATGTCACGAGAGTAGGAAACAAACAAAGAAAAAAAAAAAAAGACAAAAAGGAATAAAAGGAAGGAACAAAAAAAAAAAAAAAAGAAAAAAAAACAAAACAATGAAAGGAAGGAACAATTAAAAGAGACAAATGAAGAACGAAAGAAAGAATAAAGGAAAGAAAAACAAACAGAAATAATGACAGAAGGAAAGTGAAAAAAGAAGAAGAAGAAAAAAGACAGAGGAGAAAAAATGGGAATCAATGTCAAGGTAGCAGATTGACGTTCAATGCCAGGCTGGTCTTAAAATGAACACACCCCTTTCCCATCCACCCCCTTCTCTCCTTCCTTCCTGCCATAAATCAGGACAGAGGACAGCAGTACAGCAGACGCAGGGACACAGTCCAGTCTCCCCATCACACACTGCACCACAGACGTCTGTCTGATCGCCTCACACACCTTCACTGCTCACTGACAGCTTGCAGGCAGACAGACCCCGTAACCTTTTTTCGCCATGGACCCCACCGGGGGACAAAAGTCAATTAAGCCAGGACAAGAACGGACGTGTTGGAGGAGAGCCCGTACTAACCGGACTAAATCCCTTTAAGAGCGCCTGTCCATTTAAGGATCAATTTCTTGAGGACAGAGATAGCAGCGAATGGGGTACCTGACAGAAGCAGCCAGGACAGGGATCAGTTCTTTCCCTGGCAAAATTGTACAGCTTTCTTTCTTCTTTCTGTTGTGGCACAGTCATCAACTATGAACAATGAAAGGACTTCTCATGACAGCCTCTGCAGCCTAAAAGACCTATGCAGGAACCTAAGTCAAAAACATCTTTTTTTAACAAAAAGAAAAAGGGGGGTAATAATAGCGTTCCTCTGCTTCCACACCTGGTTCGTTCTACATGAATAAAATTCAGAAGGAGGCAATTCTAACATGCTCATTTTTTTTTTCTTTTTTGGCTAGCGTGAGTTTGGATATAGGTATATCACAAACATGTGCATGTACACGCTCGACCACACACATGCACACAACACACGGAGAAAAAGAGAGGGGGGAGGCTGTACGCGCGACAGAGAGAGAGAGAGAGAGAGAGAGAGAGAGAGAGAGAGAGAGAGAGAGAGGAGAGAGAGAGAGAGAGAGAGAGAGAGAAGAGAGAGAGAGAAGAGAGAGAGAGGAGAGATGAGAGAGAGAGAGAGGAGAGAGAGAGGGAGAGAGGGGAGAGAGAGAGAGGAGAGAGAGAAAGGAGAGAGAGAGAGAGAGAGAGAGATAGAGAGAGAGAGAAGAGAGAGAGGAGAGAGAGAGAGATAGAGACAGAAACAACAATATGAGAGAGACAGGACACACATAGAGAGAGAGAGAGAGAGGAGAGAGAGAGGAGAGAGGAGAGAGAGAGAGATAGAGAGAGAGAAAGAGAGAAATAAAATATACAAAACACACATAGGATGGGACAATGAAAATGTTTTGATATAAATCAATTTAAAGGAACAAATAAATATACAAAACACGCATCGGCTGTGTGTGTATCGTGTTTACACAGATATTGTGTGTGTGTGTGTGTGTGTGTGTGTGTGTGTGTGTGTGTGTGTGTGTGTGTGTGTGTGTGTGTTGTGTGTGTGTGTTTGAGAGAGAGTGTTTAGAGAGAGAGAGAGAGAGAGAGAGAGAGAGAGAGAGAGAGAGATGAACCTGCAGAAATATGAGTTTGCATGTCCTAGCTTTTACAGACGAAGAGCTGGCCACGGAAAAAAGAAGAAGAAGAAGAAGAAGAAAGAAGAAGAAGAAGAAGAAGAAAAGAGACGAACGAAGAAAAAGAAGAAGAAGAAGAAAAGAAGAAGAAGAAGAAGAAGAAGAAGAAGAAGAAAAACGACGGACGAAGAAGAAGAAGAAGAAGAAGAAGAAGAAGAAGACTATGACGACGACGACGACGGACGACGAAGAAGAAGAAGAACGACGACGACGAGGACGACAAAGAACGAAGAACGACGACGACGAAGAAGACGAAGAAGAAGAAGAGAGAAGAAGAAGAAGAAGAAGAAAGAAGAAGAAGAACAACAACAACAACAACAACAACAACACGAAACAAGACAGCAGCTCTCCCGACCCTCATCCCCCACTGTGTGTGTGTGTGTGTGTGTGTGTGTGTGTGTGTGTGTGTGTGTGTGTGTGTGTGTGTGGTGTGTGTGTGTGTGTGTGTGTGTGTGTGCTCTCACTCTCTACTAACCAGGCGCTGTCGGGGTTCGAAGCTACAGCCGCCACCTTGTCAAGATCCCACTGTTCAGATCGTTTTTCGCCATCCCACACCCATGACAGTGAAAGAGAGGGTCACATCTGCCGAATCAATAAAGCGTACAGAGGTATCATTTCTACACACCGCACGCTCTTCTCTGCAAGGGCGACAAGAAAGTCCACCTATAACGCTGCCCCACACCGTGCAGATTAGGCCACAGTTTAGAGGCAGCCTGGCCACAAGACTTGGAATCCTCCGATTCCCTGTAAAACAGATCCCGATGACAAGTCACGTTGAGTCGTCCTCCTAAACATAATCTATCTTGCGTTGGTTTGTGACCTATGAAGATGTATAATGGGCGTAGACTAGATCCAGTCATTCCCTGTAGGATCTCCACATGGTGATCAACGGCTGGGGAGGGTGCGGAATTGGCTTTCCCTTCCTCGCGATTTGCGGTTGGTTTCGTCTAGTTGCTATTTTCAGAACTGCTTGGGGAATGTTTGAAAAAACTTCTTTTATTTTCCCTCTTGGTTATTCCTCTAAAATCCAAATAGTAAGATCCGGGTTTTTGTTTTTTTTTTTTTTTTTTTTTTTTTTTTTTTTTCAATGAGTATTCATGTGGTTTACTCCACATAAGCTATCAAATTTCTGCACTGAACAGGATAAACGCTTTTTTTCTCTTTTCAATGGATATACATATCTATAGTACTACTAGCTGGCCACTACGTTTGAGGTAGATTCGATCCTTCAGGTCCGTGAATGGAATTTGATCCTTCAGGTCCGTGAATGGAACCTAGCAGGACTTGACGTTTCACGAATGGAACTTAGTCACGTGCCCTTCCGGTGCAGAGGGATTTACAGGTTTACCAATGGTTTCTTCCCCTTGCGAGCAGACAACACAGATCAACATTTCATACGGAAGATTGGTCATAAGCATTTCGAAATACAATTACTTTCAACTTTATGATGATTTCACGGTCGTTATTCATTCTTTTAATCTGTATTGTACGACGGAGAATGAAATATGGCGACAGCGCTGGAATAGCTGAACACTTTGCAGTATAGAAACTGTAATCATTCACGTTGAGCCACGACATTTTTCCTTAATTCTGACTGACGACTGCTACCAGCCTTCGTCAATGGGCTTCATTGGTGCAACGGCTTCATCTTAAAAGAGACCCTAAAAAACGAATGGCTAATGCACCACCTCGCTGCTGTACATGAGTGAACCTACCACCCATTTAGATGTGAATGAGAGTGGGGATGGATGGACGTTATTCAAGCAGTCGTGTGGAAGGATTATGTCATCATTGCAGGACTTAAAGAAGAGACGTTCAAAAAAAACGTCTGTTTCTCCATGCACTTGATCACACAGGACTGTGTACAAGGGAATACGGCTTCAAACACACACACACACACACACACACACACACACACACACACACACACACACACACACACACACACACACACACACACACACACACACACACACACACACACACACACACACACACACACACACACACACACATGCTCGCACGCACGCGCACGCACACGCACACACACACACACACACACACACACACACACACACACATTGTTGAGAACATCCTGCACTTAACAATAATTTCATTAAAAAAAAAAAAAGAAAGAAAGAAACGAAACACAAGGACAAACACACATTCACTAGCCGGATCAAAAGGGCGATGAGACTGTGGAAAATTACATTGCTGCTCTTTGCATTCTTGCTTCAATTTGCATCATTCATGATTGCTTGAAAGACACTCTTTTAGATACTGCATTGTCTTAGCATCAAAAACAGTTCTACTAAAAAGTGACTGTTAGAGGAAACTGGTTTGAATAGCAAAGCCTGCGTCGGCACCAGTCGTACTTCTGAAGCCACTTCTCAGCAACTGAAGTTTCTGAAATATGCTTCATTTCCACCAGCGAAGTTCGCAGAAATGATCAAACAGCCAGTCAACAAGAAACACGCCATTCTCATGAACTGCCATCCCGATAAGGGAGAAAGTCGGCGCGGACTTGTCTGAACCTGATGACAAAGACTACTTGATGACTATAGAGTATTAAGCCCTCTTTAAGGAAGACGACAGACCTGAAAATTCAAAGTCATCCACCGTCATCAAGACACTGAAAGCACATTTCGCACGCTGTGGATCACCATGTATTCTCGTGAATGATCATGGACCAAAGCTCACCTCAGAAAACTTCAAAAACTTTAGTCTTGACTTTCAGTATGACACATCTAGCCTGTACAATAGTATCAATCATACAGTGCCTGTCAAACCCACCATCTAAATTGAGGATTTATCTCTGGAAACATACAAGCCTAAATCTGATGACATCTGCTGAACGTAACTCATTGACAAATCCCCATCAGTTTTAAGAATATTCGAAGATGCCTGTGCCATCTGTTCATGCCATGAGATTTAGGCCAGCCGCATGACTGGCGGCTTTGTATGCAAACTGACACCGACACCTTCAGATCAATGAGCATTTCTATCTATTTGTTTACGTTTGGCAGACAATCAAAACATGTACAGTGAACCGTTACAAGAGTTGGTTATCAAACTGAAGTTTCTTTTAAGTCGTGTTTTTTCGGGTTGCTTTCGTTTGTGTTTTTTTTTTTACATTTTTTTTTCAAATGAAAGGGGTGTTAATTACCGCATGCTAAAGCACTTTATTTCGGGGCGCATGATGCAACCAATGTGCGAAGGAAAACTATTTTCTTCGCACTTGCTCCTTTTCCTTCAGGTCTACCAGTGGCATGTTACGAGACTCGATTGGTATTTATTGTCTACATCTGTATTGTGCGATAGTGAATGAAAGATCAACATTTATCAAATCATTACATGTCATGGGTTCTGAAACTGACGTTAGACAGCATTTAGTGTGAAACACGTCAGAACACCAAAATCTCACGATATTAAACGCCCATTGCAGATCAATCAGCGAGTTTGATGTTGCCTGTTTGTAAGTGAATAATATATATATATATATATATATATATATATATGTATGTATGTTGTGTGTGTGTGTGTGTGTGTGTGTGTGTGTGTGTGTGTATATATATATATATATATATATATATATATATATATATATATAAATAGTATCAAAGTGCCCTTCGAGATTTTAAAAAAAGCTCAACCACCTGGGGAGCAAACATCTGTTAAAATGAGGTATTAAAATGTAGAAGTAAAAATATCTCTACACGCTTGTTTCATGTACACGTGGTCGTTGAGGTCTAATGTTATGTCTAGGTAGTTCACTACCTTTTTGTTTGCTTCTATTGTGATTTTTAAATTGTGGTTTTGGAAAATTTTGCACAGTTCTTTTTTCTTATTTTCAATGATTCTTGGTTATTGTTTTTTAGTGCGGCGAGGCCGTCATCTCTCTATAGACCGACTTGTTTTGCACAGCAAGCAACCCGAGAACCACAGATAGCACGTGCAATGAATGAAATTGACCCACACGCACAAAAATGAAATCAGGACCCGCACGCTATATAACACCAATAGCGCGCCCCCCAAAAACATCCTGAAGAGAGCGAAAGCTTGAAACAAGCTTGTAGAGATATTTTTACTTCTACATTTTAATATCTCATTTTAATATATATATATGTGTGTGTGTACGTGTGTGTGTACGTGTGTGTGTGTGTGTGTGTGTGTGTGTGTGTGTGTGTGTGTGTGTGCTGTCGTAGGAAGGAAAAGAGGAAGTAAGTGTATGCATGTAAATGTTTTTCAAAGTTTGATTTCACAATCACAGTACATTTGATGCCAGGAAGTGGTATCACGCGGTCACTAATATCGCAATGAAATACCAGACTGTCACCCCCCCTTCCCCACTCTGGCTTACCCAAGGGCTACGTCAGAGCTGATCGACAAGCAAGGACCACCCCAAATAGGTGCAAATGATTCAAAGCAATGAGCGTTTCGAAGTTGTTTTATTCAAAGCATGTCACAAGATAATTGTGGATAACGTGTCCACGGCAAAATGTCACAGATGAGCAGGTGCACCAGACTGCGATGTCTTGTTGTCCTCCAGCCTTCTACATCAGACTCTAATGTTCTGTGGCCTTGGAAGAAATTTATTAGAACAGAAGCTCCAACCATGTTAAGCCAATGGCGCCGACCTGTCCCACTTCTCGTCTGCTGTTTGATTGCATAGAAGCTCCACCATGTTTAAGCCAATGGCGCCGACCTGTCCCACTTCTCGTCTGCTGTTTGATTTTCATAGGAGCCGTCTCGAAGTGTGTACCAACAGCGCTCCTCATGGCGCAAAAAAAGGCGTTTCCTCATACATACGGCAGCAATCGTGGAATTAGAGGTCGCGCTAGTTATGTTCGAAATATATTTCGCATAATGGTATGCCAGACAGAGTACACAGAAATAAAAACCACAATGTTGCACGCTTGCTTAGACACAAAACATCAGTGTGCTCCTGCCGTGTGGCACAATATAAGCTGCCTAACAGTGTTCTGACAAACAATACTCCAACACAGAGAGAGAGAGAGAGAGAGAGACAGAGAGAGAGACAGAGAGAGAGAGAGAGAGAGAGAGAGAATAATACACATGGTCATGCAGAGAACTGTACACAGATCTAGCAACAGTCAGGGAGAAAGGATAATGTATATGGGAAAGCATCCACACAAAAGTCTTCTTTGTCACATGTCTGGATAAGCTAAACATCAACACGCTGCCATCTCTATGCCATAATTCACCTCGTCCTTTGTTCCTTTTATCCCCATCATCCGCCCCCTCGCCCCATTATACAGCCACCTCCATACCTTTTCATTTCTAGAATTCAAAATCCCATACACATTCATTTCCAGGACTGAAGAAACTGCAAAAAGGAGAACAACGACGCACATACTGCAGTCTGACCAGTCACTATTTCAATGTGGTTTTCTAACGCAGAATGTAAGACCCATTGCTGTGTCCCTTCTGCTCAAAATACAGATGCGCTGTCCTTGAAACAATCCTCTGTACAGGCCTTATATTTCTAACGTTGTCAGTAGTCTACCTGGTCAGACACATGAACACAGTTGGAGGGGAAGGTGGAGGGTGAATGTGGGTGGTGGTAGAGGTCTAGACAGAAATGGTGGCCTATGTAAAACGGCCCCAAACAGAAAGACAAAAGCTGCGGCCACATCTCCACAAACATGCATAAAATGAATGCCAGAGGCGCACTCAGTAATTGCAGTATCTCAAATCAAAATGTTTGAAGAAAGCTGCTAGCATTTCTTTCTAAAGTGGGCATAGCATCGACGTTGGTTCATTTGTTTGTGATCTGCGCCAACTATGGATGACAGAAGATGGGCAGGAAGAGGAACTGCAGCAGAATGGGGTCTGTTTCTCAATGCCTGGTGTAAATGACAAAAAGATATGAATTCTGGCATTAAAAATAAACGCATGTGATAATTGTTTGTGGACTGGCGCGAATTTACTTATTAGCCTCTCTCTCTCTCTCTCTCTCTCTCTCTCTCTCTCTCTCTCTCTCTCTCTCTCTCTCTCTCTCTCTCTCTCTCTCTTCCTTTAAATCCCTACATTATATCCCCATCTATCTTTTCTTAAGTGCACCTCTTTGTGCATAAGCACAAAAATCGCCGAAATGGTAAAACGGCCAAACCCCATACCACTGTACAAAAATAAGCACAAAAATCGCCGAAATCAACACTCGAAATGAATAAGGACGTCAGTGTGAAGGATAGTCACTTCTTTCCCTGCCTGACTTTGGGAATGAATGAGAATAACCCTTATCAATGCATGATGGTGTAGAGGGATGACCAAGGGTCATATCGCCCCTGTACAACCCACCACCCCACATCAGATCCTTCTCTGAGCTCCTAACCAACACACGACCCCCCGCCACCCCCTGCTCCTGGTGGACAGCTCAGGTCTTCACACGATTCAGGCAGCTACAGGCTCTCAATCCATAAGGGCATTAACAGGGCTGCCGACACATGGCAAAGAAACCATTTGCTCGCACGCGGGTCGTTGGAGCTCCAAAGACCTGTCGCGCGCGAGCCAGTGAGAGTGTTTGTTTGCTGCAGCCGCAGGGCAAAACAGACGGTCATCCATTGCGCCGTGCCAGAGAAAAAAACCCAAGGGCCGATCCATTTCGTTGGAAAGTGGTTGTGTGATGATGGGTAATGAGTGGCTTCTCCTGAGAATGCAGATTGAAGAGAGCGGAATGGGAACTGCGGCAGAGCTGGCAATGTTTAGCTGCAGAGGCCCTGTGTTACAGGTGTGGGTGGCAGTCCAGACAGATGAACCGGCGCCCATTTTACAGCAGGGTCGTTAACGTGTTTAACCCGACTGTTGGCTGTGCTTTCATTTGTGCGTATTCTATTACTGCACTTCCGCCAAGATCTTGTAGCTAGGACAGATTTTATTTTTGTTCAAGAAAATACCTATTTTCTACGGTTGTCTTTACGTCTCTTTTAGCCTCTCAGCAACACACACACACACACACACACACACACACACACACACACACACACACACACACACACACACATACACACACACACACACACACACACACACACACACACACAGAGAGAGAGAGAGAGAGAGAGAGTGAGAGAGACAGAGAGAGGGGGGGGGGGGGGGGGAGAGAGAGAGAGAGAGAGAGAGAGAGAGAGAGAGTCATTAGTGTGCAGCCGACTCATTAATATGCAGTGTTAATTTGTCCTGACATCATAACCCCATACCATTGTCGAGATAACGGCCTTTCTGTTCTCCATGTGTCATGCAAAGTGCGCCATTCCTCTTCACGACAATGGCCCAGCCCACCCGTGCCATGCAAAGCAGCTCGTGCAGCAGCCCATCATTTGCATCCTGGCTCCTGATTGGCCAGATTCGGGGGAGTTCAAGGCTAAGGACTATTCTTGGCTGGAGTTGCAACCATCGCTAGAGACCTCCTACAAGTGTAAAAGATCTGTGGTCACTCCTCCAGTGTCGTGACCAGGGACTGGCTAACTGCTGAGTTACCCTGCTCTTATTGGGGCTGGATTGATGAGCAAGTGTGGGAAGATGGTGGAAAATTGATCTTCATTGATTATCAGCTTCATCATGGTGATCATCATTATCACCTCCAGATAATGCATACTTCTATCATCCTTTCTTTTTTTTTGATGATTCTTCTTCATTGTCGACAAATGATGAGGTTTCAAAGCTTTGTTGATAATCTCTGAACATAAGCTCGATAGTGTGAAAGGTGCAGCAGACATCAACGACCTTATGTCAACTTCCTCCTAGGATCAAAGATTTTTTCTCATCATCATCTGCTATTCTTTTCTAAATTCGTTTCGTTTTGTGTGTAAGATCTCTTTCATGCCGTACAATTTTTGCCCAAATGGTATATCTAAGCAATGCTCATCTACGAAGTGAATAAGTAATTAACTACCGCATGCAACATGCACTAATGTTCACAAAAATACTCCTCACTGCTGTTTAAGTAGAAAAGGCTATTTAAGGAAATATTCACACACACATAAATACACGCACACACATACAAACACGCATGCATGCGCGAATGCACACAGTTAACACACACACACACACAACACACACACACACACACACACACACAGAAAAGGACACAAACACACACACACATACACACACACACACACACACACACACACACACACACACACACACACACACACACACACACACACACACACACACACACACACACACACACAGAGGCCTAAAATAGGTATTAAAAAATCTTTCTCTCCATCCTAAACCTCTCCAGTTCTTCCTTACCATCCCCTGGCACACACCAACACACCCCCCTCCTCTTAACCAGTTCTCAGTCCCCCTGTATTGTAACCACCCACACAATCATCATACTCCCCCCCCCCCCCCCCCCCCCCCCCCCCCCCCCCCTTCCCCCTATTAACGTGTCATTCCATGACTGCCAATGACTGCCAAG
>JADBJO010001105.1:379777-382277 GCA_016801955.1 Conus betulinus
CACCACGCAGGCGTACTCACATGCATGCATATTGTGAAAAGAATAATATGATGGCATAGTCTATTGGTCTATTTCCCTTTACATAAACTGTGTCAGTAATCTGCTTTATATTAGACACATCACTACTCTTTGCAGCATGTCTCTCAACAGACCTGCCCACAGACCTCCGTTTCACTGCTCTATGTCGTGGAAACATTGTTTCCAAAATGATGGAATCTCATGAAAACAGCTTGTGGGCATTGCCTCATCAACGCTTTTCTGTTGGCTGAATTCCACTGTTGTGTCGAAAGGGGGATGGGTTTCAGGGAGTGGAGTAGGGGAAGAGGGATAAAGCGTGGAGGAAGGAAAAGGGGGAAGAAGGTGTAGGAGGGAGGCTTAAAAGGCGTTCCGCATCTTTAATCAGAGCAGGCATCAACGTACTGACAGCGACAGTATGAGTGTATCCTCTGGAAAGGGCTAGTGACGGGACCTGACACACAGACAATGCCCTTGAGATGACCGCCTCATGTGTTGAAACAGGACGTGCGTGGGGAGGGCTGTGTCCAGGCTGCAGCAGGACTGAGCAGGACTGGAATAATAATATAATGAATACTTACATAGCGCCTATTCTCGGCTAGAGACCAAACTCTAAGCGCTTTACAATCCACACTCGTTTACACAACGGGCTGCTTACCTGGCATGAAGAGCTGCCAGCTGGCGCTTCATTCAGTCGTTTCCCGTGCCATCCAGTCAATATCGTTCAATATCGTTCACTCAATTTCCTTACTTCCTTCATTCTTTCTTTCATTTCTCACGCAGTGGGTGCATGCTATGTGTAACATGTCACCCATACCAACGGCCGGACTGGCCTACTCTTTCGAAAGCTGGTGATGGGATTTTACGTGTGTGCAAGATGTTATGCGTGCGCTCACACACGGAACTACAGTTTACAGTCTCATTCGAAGGACTGTATGAGAAATGGAGTCAGAACCAATGTTAACTCCGAGGGAAAATCCCCCTGTACCGAAACGGCCCGGCGGAGATTCGAACCCGCAACCCCAGGATCACTAAGATTACGAGTCCGGCGCTTTACCAACTGGCTATTTCGGCTCCCGGAATCATGACACGGAGGAGACATGCTAGACAGGACTGAGATAGCTGAGTATGGTCCACCATCCCCGCCCTCCACCTGTGGCTGTGAGTGTTTCCATTGATCCGCTGTTCATTTTTGTTCACTCTTTGATGCTGCATGGCATGACACGCTGAATTATGCGTCACGCAACTCACTGCCGGTACAGATGAATCCACTGGACCAACAGAGCACGTGCCATCTGTCTACGTCTATCCCTGATTATCCTGCGCACAGTGATAGCCTGAGATGCATGGTTCTGTTCTGGAGTCTGACTGTGTAGGACTTTTATTTGCCTTCCACAGTGGGACTTGCAACCAGTTCAATGGATCTTGGTGGAACTGGACGCAAAAGTTTATCAGTTTAGAGGTTAAGGTCAAGGTCCTGTAGCCATAAGGGCAGTGAACTGCTAGAGGTTCACTGGCATGGTGTGATGGAGGGCAGAGCCAGTCCCTTTCCCTGACCTAAATCCAGTACCCATTTCCTACTGGGCGTACGAGGAAAAGCGGCGTCAGGCCATGAAGCTCCTGCCCCACGAGTGCTTCTAACTTGACTGTTCTATCATTCAAGGAGACACCATTGCTCCTGTCTGATCAGATGAGGTCCTAGAGCACCCCACTGACAATAACAATGTTTTGGATTCCATCCTGAACATGCCCAACATAAAAAGATGGTATCCTCTCTGCCCCCCCTCCTAATGTGTTCTCCCTCTGGTGATGCACATATGGTGATAGATTCTTTTCACATACACACACAAACACGCGCGCGCGCGCGAGGACGCACGCATGCACGCACGCACGCACACACACACACACACACACACACACACACACACACACACACACACACACACTGACTGACTGACTGACTGACTGACTGAAAAGCAATTTATTTTCAGATTAACCCAAGGTTGTACTGGCATTCAAGAAAACATTATGAACAGAATGTCAACATTTTTCATTTCATGAAAACGAACATAATTCACACACACACACACACACACACACACACACACACACACACACACACACACACACACACACACACACAGAGAGAGAGAGAGAGAGAGAGAGAGAGAGAGAGAGAGAGAGAGAGAGAGAGAGGACATTAAAAGAAAAAAAAAGAAAAGAAAAGAATTCTCCCCATTATATACTCTTGTATCCCTTTGCACCTTTGCCACTATCTCTCTCCCTCTAAGCGTTGTCCTCATTTGAATCATATCATTACCATCATCCTCCGTTTGCACTGACAACTCTTCAAACATCAAAGCAATAAACATATTTACGGAATATTTCTACACACATACACACACACACACACACACACACACACACACACACACACACACGCACGCACGCACGCACACACACACACACACACACACACACACAC
>JADBJO010001105.1:387277-392277 GCA_016801955.1 Conus betulinus
AAAAAAAAAAGCACAGACTGACCACCACCTCCCTCTAGGGCTGTCAGTAATAAGGGAAAAGAAGGAAAAGAAGTCGTGTTCTTTTGAGATGGACAATAGGGAACAACTCTATCTACAGTGAAGTCAGGGTATGATAACTAATCCACTGACGGTCTGAACGCTAAGAAAACCAGGTCGTCCTGAGGAAGACCTCCTCAATTTCTCGAGCGCTCTTTTAAAAACCGAGTTGACAATTGTGAAAGCCATTTCAATCAGGTAATGTTGCTTATAGCCCAGCCGACCGCAATGGGCCATATTAGGGCTGATTTCAATAAAGTAACAACAATAACAATAACAACAACAAACTCATTTTTAAAAAAGGACGCGTGCGTGCGCGTGCGTGCGTGCGTGCATGTGTGTGTGTGTGTGTGTGTGTGTGTGTGTGTGTGTGTGTGTGTGTGTGTGTGTGTGTGTGTGTGTGTGCGTGTGTGTGTGTGTGTGTGTGTAAGCATATTTCAATGGGTAATTTCACGATTACTGTAACTTTAAGTTAATGTCAAGAAATAGGGCCACGCATTCATGGATGTAACAATGACATGTTTGGATTCGCACCACCCTCCTCCTTAGCCAAGTGCTACGTCGCAGGACGATGTCCCCAGGAGAAACGCCCACACTCCATACAGATACAAACCAATTACAGCAGTAAGGCATTCACAGGCGTTCCGTCGACAGCATGCCACACAACAATTGTGGATGAAAATGCCCCCCGGCAAAATGCTAGGGACGAGCAGTTACACTGACTTGGGATGTATGCCCTCCCTCCAGCCTTCTTCGCGCTCTAACAATCCTGTGGCCTTGAGGAAGAAATTTATCAGCAAGGAAAGCTCTGACAAAGGTCAAACCAATGGCACCGACCTGTCCGCTGCTCGTCTGCTTTTTTTTTTTTTTTAATGTTCAAATGATCCGTTGTCAAGTGTCTACCAGCAGCACCAATTATGATCAGAAACGAGTTTTGACTTACAACAGCACATCGTTGAATGTAATCTGAGGTCGTGATGTGCCAGAAATAAAGCCACAATGCTGCATGATTGTCTGGGCACAAAACACATATGTTCCACTGCCGTGTGATAAACACTGCCTAAAGGTGTGTTCCGACAAACGATGCTCCATACCAACATTTCAGAAAAAACAGAGAGAGAGAGAGAGAGAGAGAGAGAGAGAGAGAGAGAGAGAGAGAGAGAGAGAGAATATGAACGCACAGTCATGCAGAGAACTGTGCATAGATCAAGCAACAGCTAGGGAGAAAGGATATGGGGGAAAACATTCACACACTGTCCTGAATGTCACATGTCTGAATAAGTTAAGCAACACCCTGCCATCTGTACGCCATAATTCATCTCTTCCTCTGCCCCCCCCCCCCCCCACACACACACACACACACACACACACACACACACACACACACACACTCCCCATCACCCCTCACCTCTACCTTATCGCCGAGTCGCATACATATTCATTTTCAGGACTGGAATAACTCACAAATGAGAATACAAACTAACATCTTGAATGAAAATACAAGCACCTGGAATGACAATACAGACACCTGGACTGCAGTCTGACGATTTACCGCTTCAATGTGGATTTAAAAAACGAATTTCAGATCCATTGCTATTCCCTTTCCGCTCTAATTCAGATGCTTTTTTTCATGAATTAACCCATGTAAAAGACCTACATTTCCAATGCAAACAGAAGTTTAGTTGGCCAGACGCATGATGGCAGTTGAAGGGAGAGAAAGGGGGGGGGGGGGGGGGAGTGATCCTGTCAGAAATAGCCTGTGTGAAATGACCAAACAGAAAGACAAAGGCTGTGGCCACTTCAAAAACAACACGCGACGAACGACTGCCAGAGGTGCACTCAGTAATTGCAGTATCTCCACAATGAAATGTTTGAAGAAAGCTTCTAGCATTTCTCTCCACTTTGGGCATAACATCGATTGTTGCTTTTTTGTTTGTGATCTGTGCCAGCTAGAAACAACAGGTGAGGGCTAGGAAGAAGGGTTGGAGAAGGGGGGTATGTTTCTGAATATCTCTTGCAAATGACATAGAGACATCATCTATTCTGGCATTAATGAACGCGTGTGATAGTTGTTTGTAGACTAGCGTGAATATATTCATTAAAATCTCTCTCTCTCTCTCTCTCTCTCTCTCTCTCTCTCTCTCTCTCTCTGTCTGTCTGTCTGTCTGTCTGTCTCTCTCTCTCTCTCTCTCTAACTTTCTACATATTTCTGTTTACCTCGAGCTGGATTTGAGCAAACAAGTGTGCTGATTCTATTTTTTTGTAATCTTAAAAGACCTCTCTCTCTCTCTCTCTCTCTCTCTCTCTCTCTCTCTCTCTCTCTCTCTCTCTCATGCCTTTTCAATCCCTACATCATACCATCATACCTATCTCTCCATCTGTTCTGAAGTCAAACCCCAGTGTGCATAATCTAAGATATTACTGAAATGTTAAATCAACACTCCAAAAGAATTAAGAAGGTCAGAGTGAAGGATCGTTACTTTTTTCTCCTGGAACCCCCACCTGACCTTCAGAATGAATGAAATGAATCTTTTTCGATGTGTCAGGCTGTGGAGTGGTGACCAAAAACCTACTGCTCCAGCACATTCCACCCACCTCACATCCAGTTCAACTCTGAACTGCAAACCAGCCTGTGACGCCCGCCCCCTCCTCAGCTCGCTGGACGAATCAGGCCGCCACAGGCTGTCCACCGCGTAAAGGACATTCACAGGCTGACAACACATGGTAAACAAGCCCTTTGCTCTCAGGTAGGTCTTGGGCAGCTCCAAAGACCCGTCACACCAGCCAGTGAGAGTGTTTTTTTGCTGCAGCCGCAGAGAGATACAGATGGTCATCCATTGCATGGTGCCAAAGAAGAACAGTGGGCCGATCCATTTCGTGGGAAAGTGGTTGTGTGGAGGGTAATGAGCGGATTCCTCTGAGAAAGCTGATTGAAGAGAGTGGGATTGGAATTACCGTGGGACTGCAAATGTTTAGCTGCAGAGGTGTCGTCCATGGCACAGGTGTGTGGGTGGCAGTCCAGACAAATGAACCGACGCCATTGTGCAGCAGGGTCGTTGTGTTTAACCTGATTGCTGGCTGTTTTCTATCGTACGCACTTGTTTTATCATAGCTTTGTCAGATCATTCCACCTAGCACTTGTTTCCGTGTTCTTTTTGTTTGTCTGAAAACTGCGTCTCTTTACAATTGCAGTTTTATCTCTTAGACTCTCAGTGAAATACACACGCGCGCGTGCGCATACACACATACACACACACACACACATACATGCGCGCACGCACACACAAACACACACACACACATGCGTACATGCAGAGAGAGAGAGAGAGAGAGAGAGAGAGAGAGAGAGAGAGAGAGAGAGAGAGGGTGGAGTCACTGACATACAATGGACTCGTTAATGTCTAGTGATAATTTGTATTGACATCATAACCGCATAGACCATTGTCGTGATAATGGCCTTTCTGTTTACCAGGTGTATGCAAAGTGTGCTATTCCTCTCTACAGCAATGGTTCAACCCACCCGTGCCATGCAAAGCAGCTCGTGTAGCAGCTAGCCCTTCATTTACATCCTGGCTCTTGATTGGCCAGATTCAGGACCGTTCAAGGTTAAGAACTATTCTGGACAGGACTTACAGCCATCATCTCTAGAGACCTCTTCCAAGTGTAAAAGATCTGTGACCATACTTCAGTGTCCTGACCAGGGAAGTGTGAGAAAAAAGAAAAACAGTCCACTTAAAGCTGTTCAAGTGCTCTCTCTCTCTCTCTCTCTCTCTCTCTCTCTCTCTCTCTCTCTCTCTCTCTCTCTCTCTCTCTCTCTCTCTCTGTAATATGTGTGTCTATGTAATATGTGTGTGTGTGTGTGTGTGTGTGTGTGTGTGTGTGTGTGTGTGTGTGTGTGTGTGTGTGTGTGTGTGTGTGTGTAAAATAAGCTCTGAATCAGACAAAGACGTACAAATTGAGAAAGAAGGGGAAGCAAGCAGAAGCGAAGAGAGGAGGAAGACTACAAGTCTTATTTATCCACGGTAAGCAAAGTGACATTTGTGTGTTCAGCCTTGTTCTCTGGTCCGTACATCGGCGGTTACAACAACAACAAACAAATAATAAACGAGGAAGAACAACATTTGCAGCAGAAGCGCTAGCAGGTGTAGACACCCTGTTAACTAGCTGTATGGAAAGTTGGCCTCTGAGTGTGTGTGTGTGTGTGTGTGTGTGTGTGTGTGTGTGTGTGTGTGTGTGTGTGTGTGTGTGTGTGTGTGTGTGTGTGTGTGTGTGTGTGTGTGTGTGTGTGTGTGTGTGTGGTGTGTGTGTGTGTGTGTGTGTGTGTGTGTGTGTGTGTGTGTGTGTGTGTGTGTGTGTGTGTGTGTGTATGTGTGTGTGTGTGTGTGTGTGTGTGTATGGGGTGTGTGTGTGTGTGTGCACAAGTGCGTGCATGCATGCGTGCGTGCGTGCGTGTACTGACGAACGCGTGCGTGTGTGTGTGTAGATATGTGTGTGTGTGAGAGAGAGAGAGAGAGACAGAGACAGAGAGAGAGAGAGAGAGAGACAGACAGACAGACAGACAGACATAGACAGACAGACGAGAGAGAGAGAAAGAGGGCGAATCCATGCCCACAGAACCATGTGTTGATAGCCACACGTGTGTATACTCACATAAGGAAAACATCTGGCCTAAAATTCATACAGAAAGGAGGGTGGGAAGGCAGGGGAAGAGCTTGTGTGTGTGTGTGTGTGTGTGTGTGTGTGTGTGTGTGTGTGTGTGTGTGTGTGTGTGCGTGCGTGCATGCGTGTATGTATGTATGTATGTATGTGTGTGTATGTATGTATGTATGTATGTATGTGTGTGTGTGTGTGTGTGTGTGTGTGTGTGTGTGTGTGTGTGTGTGTGTGTGTGTGTGAGTACGTGGTTGAGTGGACAAACATTCCTTCAACCATATACCTTCTCC
>JADBJO010001105.1:399777-402277 GCA_016801955.1 Conus betulinus
CTATTTTAAGAACTGTTTGGGGGAATGTTTGAATGCTTCTTTCGTTTTATCCCGTAGGCTATTCCTCTCACATCTAAATAGGATGACCCCGTCTTGCAATGAATATTCATACGGCTCATTCTGCATGAACCGTAAGCCTCCGCAAATGACGTGATGAACATATTTTTAAATTCTTCTACGGTTATGAAAACAAACACATCAATAATACGGAAGCGTTCTGGCGTGTACTTTAGCCAGATAGTTTGTCTGTTGCATCTGATCCTTCAGGTTCGAGGAACGAACCTGAGCAGGACTTCGTGTTCATGAGTTACACTCTTCCTATCTCCCACAAGCACATAGATTAAAGGCCTTGCAAAAGGTCCTTTACATTGCAAGCAGGGATGCATTGGTTTCAGCCTGAACATCTGGCAAAGATATTTCAAAATATAAGCATCGTCAGCTTTCTGGTTATGTTACACACATGAAACGAACACAGGACAAATAGCCATGTAAAACGCCCTCTGAAACCAAGGAGCAGGAAGGAGAGAGAGAGAGAGAGACGAGAGAGAGAGAGACCAGAGAGAGATGAGAGAGAGAGGAGACGAGGAGGAGGGAGAGAGAGAGAGAGAGACAGACAGAAAGACAGACAGGACAGACAGACGAGAGAGAGAGAGAGAGGGGGGGGGGGGGGAGACAGAGAACGAGAGAGAGAGAGAGAGAACGGACAGACAGAGAAGAGAGAGAGAGAGAGAGAGAGAGAGGAGGAGAGAGAGAGAGAGAGAGAGAGAGGAGAGAGAGGAGAGATAAAGGGAGTATAAAAGTAGTGTTATTCAGTTTTTACGCAGAGAATGATGGTGCAAAGATCAAAGCAGCACCCAAGGAGAAAGGATAGTGTAGATGGGCCAACATTTCCTCACAAAATCCTTACTGTCACATCACTGACTGTCAAACGTCGACACCCTGCCATCTGCATGCCATGCTTCAGCTCTCCTTCCCCTTACTCCACCCCAAGCCTCACTGCTGCATACCATTCTACAAGTTCAGGTCTAGAATCAAGAAGAACGATGACAACTGCAGCCTGACTAATCGTATTTTCAACACATTCTTTTGAAGACCAGAATGTCACGCCCATATTACTATCCCCTTCAAACCACGCCTAGGATGTTCATTCCTGGAAAACGGTCCTAGCTTCAGTTGCCTTACCTGATCAGACGTATAAACAGCGATTCGAGAGTGTGCGCCTAACCACACTGAATGACAAAGGCTACGACCACATCTTGCACCCGGTAATTGGCGTTTCACAGAGGTGAATAGTTTGAAGAAGGAAGAAGGAGGCTAGTAGTTTGTTTCAGCCTTAGGCACGATGTTGATCGTTTGCTCCTTTGTTTACGATCTGCGCCAACGCTGGATGAGAGGGGACGGGTAGGAAGAGGAGCAGAGTGTGGAGGGGGCTCTGTGTCAGAATATCTGCTGGAAATGACACAACGTTGAACTCTGGCATATTACAAAATGAACGTGCGTAATTGTTTTTAGACCTGCCCCATCCCTTTCTCGTTCCCCCCCCCCCCTCTCTCTCTCTCTCTCTCTCTCTTACTTTCTACACATTTCTCTTTACTTAGAGCCAGATGTGTAGGAAAACAGTGTGCACTTACTCTGTCTTTTTATCCACTTCAGAAAACTCTCTCTCTCTCTCTCTCTCTCTCTCTCTCTCTCTCTCTCTCCTCTCTCTCTCTCTCTCTTTTAATCTCCACATCATAATCGCGATTCTCCGTTTCTTTTTTGTTGTAGATAAACCTCTGTGCATAAACACATAAATCAACATCTTGTTGATTCAATCCTCCAACTGAACACAAACGTCGATATGGAAAACTGTTACTTTCCCCTCTACCATCCTGGGGAGTGATTGAGATTAACGTGGTTTTTTTTTTTCACTGTGAGATGCTGTGAAGGAGCGATCAATGGCCACATCTTCCCAGCTCACCCACCAACCAGACATTCAGTCCGGCTACTTTGAGCGCACACCAACACACGTGACACTCCCCACCTCGCTCTCGCCTAACCACCTCCTCCAGCTGTAGGACCAATCACATCTGGGGACAAGTCAGGCAGCGACAGACCCTCCATCCATAACAGCAGTAATAGGTTGCTGACACACGGTAAAAGAAACCAATTTATTTGCTTGGAGGCAGGTCAGTGGCAATTCGAGAGGCCCGCCGCACGAGCCGATGAGCGGCGTGTTTGTTTGCTGCAGCCACGGGGTGGTGGAACAGATGGTCATCCATTGCGTAGAAGCCAGAGAAAAAAGGCCCATCCGTTCTGTGGGAAAGTGGCTGTGTGGTGGGTAATGAATGGGTTTCTCCAGAGAACCTAGATTGAAGAGGGTGGCACCGGGGACTGCTGTAGAGTTGGGGGATCCTTAGATTTAGGGCCCCTTTTAACAGGTGTGGGTGGGCGGTCCAGACAGATGAGTGAGCGCCATTCTACAGAGAGAGGTCATTAACTTATCTACCCAGGCTGTTGG
>JADBJO010001105.1:419777-424777 GCA_016801955.1 Conus betulinus
GGACGACGACGATTTTTTTAAAAAAAAATCTCTCGTGATTTTGAGTATGTTATATACAATTTATATATTATTCCATACACATACTAATCCAGTAATCATATCAAATATACTAATCCAGTAATCATATCAAGTGAAGCAAATCATTGATAGTAACAGAATACTACAACTGTCTCAAAACTTGAACAGAATACTACACTTTCTCAAAAGGTTAACAGAATAACTACACTTTCCACAAAGGTTAACAGAATACTACACTTTTCTCAAAAGGTTAACAGAATACTACACTTTCTGAAAAGGTTAACAGAATACTACACTGTCTCAAAAGGTTAACAGAACACTACACTGTCTCAAAAGGTTAACAGAAACACTACACTGTCCTCAAAAGGTTAACAGAACACTACACTGTCTCAAAAGGTTAAAAGAACACTACACTGTCTCAAAAGGTTAAAGAACACTACACTGTCTCAAAGGTTAACAGAACACTATACTGTCCTCTAAAGGTTTAACAGAACACTACACTGTCTCAAAAGGTTAACAGAAACACTACACTGTCTCAAAAGGTTAACAGAATACTACACTGTCCCTAAAAAGTTAACAGAATACTACACTGTCTCTAAAGGTTAACAGAATACTACACTGTCTCTAAAGGTTAACGTCCCCCTCGCCTTACAGCCTTAGGGGCAACGCACTGTTAGAAGCTCACCGGGTGTAAGGCACGGCATGACGAACGCTCTTCTTTCCACGACCTTGACCTCTGAACTAAGTGGGGTCACCCACTGATCGCTGGGGTGGTCAGCAAGGAGCCATGACCTTGAGTGGTTTGATCACAATACTGTCATTCTGCAACCGACCGAACTCATCATCTGACTATGGGTCGTCCATACTGAGGGTACCCTTGGGTTGGCGGGGGGAGTACCCATTGGTTTGGCGCGGCGGGGCGGGGGGGTGGTGGGGGGGGGGGGGGGGGGGGGGGGGGGGGGTATGAGTGTACAACATTATCACGGACTATGCTTTTCATCTCTTGTTTAGAAAATATTTCACTGATTTTATCTTTACCGTGAACCACTGAGTATGGAACCGTGTACATCTCTCCTCTCCACAAGCCAAGATGCCTAGATGCAATCAATGTGTGGGAACGTAGACGCATAAAACTGCATTACGAACAACGGCTCAGGATCCGATTGGGTCCGGACTTTGCGTTGAGCCTAGGAAGGCGACACAAGAGCAGAACGATGTTCATGCGGTTCGGTCGTGTCGCTCTCATGGATCCTGAAGGACTGAGCGTTCGGATCCGGTTGAGTTGAATCGTTTTGCTCGGCAGTCACCGGATACCTTATCACTCTTTTTCATCGCTGTTCTGTGAGTGGAACTTAATGGTCCTTGAGTAGTGTGTGTGTGGTGGTGTTTGTGTGTGTGTGTGTGTGTGTGTGTGTGTGTGTGGTGTGTCTCTCTCTCTCTCTCTCTCCTCTTTCTCTCTCTCTCCTCTGTTGTTTTAGGTGTGTGTGTGTCCTAAGGCTAGGTATATGTACAGCGCGCGCGCACACACATGCATTTACACACACACACACACACCACACACACACACACACACACACCACATATATATATATATATATATATATATATATATATATCAATATATCACTTCCCTCCAACACTAAAGATACTCCCCCCCAAGACAAAGACACTGCATCCCGCTCCGAACACCAAACCTAACACCCCCACAACCCCCCCCCCCCCCCCCCCAACCCAAAGACACTGCATCTGCCCAACGCCAAACACACTACGTATAAACCCCCTCCCACCAACACAAAGACACTGCATCCGCCCAATACCAAACACGGTTCCTATCACAACACCAAACACACTCCCGCCCACACAAAGACACCCTGCCTCCTCCACCTACCCCCAACGTCAAACACACTTCCTCTCACACACTAACACACGCTCCCCCCCCCCCCCCCCCCCAACACACGACACAGAATCTGCTCCCCCCCCCCCCTCCCCCCCCTGCCAAACCCAACCACACTCACTCCTCCCACACACCAAAACACACCTCCTCCCACACACCAAACCACACTTCCTCTCACACACCCAAGCACCATCCTCCCACACACCAAACACACTTCCTCTCACACACACCAAGCACACTTCCTCTCACACACACCAAGCACACTTCTTCCACACACCAAACACACTTCCTCTCACACACCAAGCACACATCCTCCACCCACACAAACCAAACACACTTCCTCTCACACAACCAAGCACACATGCTCCCACACACCAACACCCTCCTCCCACCCACCAAACACACTTCCTCTCACACACCAAGCACACTTCCTCCCACACACCAAACACAACCTCCTCCCACCACCCAAACACACTTCCTCTCACACCCCAAACACCTTCCTCCCACACACCAAACACACTTCCTCTCACACACCAAGCACACATCCTCCCACACCCAAACACACTTCCTCCCACACACCAAACACACTTCCTCTCACACCACCAAACACACTTCCTCCCCACACACCAAACACACTTCCTCTCACACACCAAGCACACTTCCTCCCACACACCCAAACACACTTCCTCCCACACACCAAACACACTTCCTCTCACACCAAAACACACATCCTCCCACACACCAAACCACACTTCCTCTCACACACAACCAAACACACTTCCTCCCACACACCAAACACACCTCCTCCCACACACCAAGCACACATCCTCCCACACAACCAACACACTTCCTCCCACACACCAAACACACTTCCTCCCACACACCAAACACTTCCTCTCTCACACACCAAAACACTCCTCTCACACACCAAACACACTTCCTCTCACACACCAAGCACACTTCTTCCCCACACACCAAACACACCTCCTCCCACACACCAAACACACTTCCTCTCCACACACCAAACACACTTCCTCTCACACCACCAAAACACACTTCCTCTCACACACCAAGCACACTTCCTCTCACACACCAAACACACTTCTTCTCACACCCCAAACACACTTCCTCTCACACACCAAACACACTTCCCTCTCACACACCAAACACACTTCCCCTCACACACCAACCACACTTCCTCTCACACACCCAACACACTTCCTTCCCACACACCCAACCACACTTCTTCCACACACCCAAGCCCCCCCCCCAACACAAACACACTGCATCCCCCCCCCCCCCCCCCCCCCCCCCCCCAAAACCAAACACACTTCCTCTCACACACCAAACACACTTCCTCTCACACACCAAGCACACTTCCTCCCCCACACACAAACACACTTCCTCTCACACACCAAACACACTTCCTCCACACACCAAACACGCTTCCTCCCACACACCACCAACACCCCCCCCCCCCCCCCCCCAACACAACCACAAAGACACTGCATCCCCCCCACCCCCAACGCCAATCACACTTCCTCTCACACACAACACACCCCCCCCCCCAACCCACAAGACACTACACCCCCCCCCACCCCCACGCCAATCATCACACTTCCTCTCACACATCAAACACCTCCCCCCCCCCAAAAAAAAACAAACACACTGTATCCCCCCACCCCCCAACGCCATCACAAACTTCCTCTCACACATCAAACACACTCCCCTCCCCCCCCAACACAAAGACACTGCATCCCCCCACCCCCAACGCCAATCACACTTCCTCTCACACATCAAACACACTCCCCCCCCCCCAACACAAACACACTGTATCCCCCCCACCCCAACGCCAATCACACTTCCTCTCACACATCAAACACACTCCTCCCCCCCCCCAACACAAGACACCTGCATCCCCCCATCCCCAACGCCAATCACACTTCCTCTCACACATCAAACACCCCCCCCTCCCAACACAAACACACTGTATCCCCCCACCCCCCCAACGCCAATCACACTTCCTCTCACATCAAAACACACCCCCCCCCCCCCCCCCCCCCCCCCACAGCACAAAGACACTGCATCCCCCCCCCCCACCCCCAATCACACTCCCCTCTCACACATCAAACACACTCCCCCCTCCCCAACACAAACACACTGCATCCCCCCACCCCCAACGCCAATCACACTTCCTCTCACACATCAAACACACTCCCCCCCCCCCCCCCCCACACAAACACACTGTATCCCCCCACCCCCAACGCCATCACACTTCCTCTCTCACACATCAAACACACCCCCCCCTCCCCAACACAAAGACACTGCATCCCCCCATCCCCAACGCCAATCACACTTCCTCTCACACATCAAACACCCCCCCCTCCCCACACAAACACACTGTATCCCCCCACCCCCCAACGCCAATCACACTTCCTCTCACACATCAAACACCCTCCCCCCTCCCCAACACAAAGACACTGCATCCCCCCCACCCCCAACGCCAATCACACTTCCTCTCACACATCAAACACACTCCCCCCTCCCCAACACAAAGACACTGCATCCCCCCCCCCACCCCCAACGCCAATCACACTTCCTCCCACACACAAAACACACACCCCCCCCTCCCCAACACCAAAGACACACTGCATCCCCCCACCCCCAACGCCAATCACACTTCCTCTCACACATCAAACACACCCCCCCCCCCCCCAACACAAACACACTGTATCCCCCCACCCCCCAACGCCAATCACACTTCCTCTCACACACCCCAAACACCCCCCCTCCCAACACAAACCCACTGTATCCCCCAACCCCCAACGCCAATCACACTTCTTCTCACACCAAACAAACCCCCCCCCCCCCCCTCCCAACACAAAGACACTGCAATCCCGCCACCCCCCAACGCCAATCACACTTCCTCTCACACAACCAACACCCCCCTCCCAACACAAAGACACTGCATCCCCCCACCCCCAAAGCCAATCACACTTCCTCTCACACACCAAACACACCCCCCCCCCCCCCCCCCCCCCCCCCCCCCCGCCCCCCCAACACAAAGACACTGCATCCCCCCGCAACG
>JADBJO010001105.1:429777-442277 GCA_016801955.1 Conus betulinus
AGACCAGAATGCACCGGAAAAACAGCAGAATTCGAAAGGACAGCGTCTAATCAGGAGCTGAAGTCCAAAAGGAAATCCGTTCCAATCATGTTCGGCTGTTTCTTTCCATGCCCCCGAAATAGCCAAACAGCCTGCGATTGGTAGAAGAAGCAATCGGCATTTTCACTCTCTCTGTCATTAACACGTCCCAAGTCCACCATCACCAGCTCTTTCTCTCTCTCTCCACTCCCCCTCGCCCCACCTCCCCCCACCCCCCCCCCCCACCCCCACCGCCACCCCCCCTCGCACCATCTGACGCCTGCTCGTGTCAATGTCAGTGCTCGGCCCGTCAGTCACATGTCAGGGCGTCGCCTTCAAAGAACACCGTGAAACTGACGACTGATTGATTATTGCTGGTTTGCCCTCCCCTACCCTCGCACCCTCCCTCCGCTCCTCCTCCTCCTCCTCCTCCTCTTTCTTCCACTTCGGTCTCCCGGCCCCCTTCGCCTTGAGCACACGGTTTGTGAGGTGTGGATTCCGGCTGATCGACTGACATGACATGAAATTCAATCGCTGGGAAAAGGAAAGGGTGAGATGGGGGGGGGGGGGGGGGGGGGGGGGGGGGCGAGGTAGACGAAATAAGGGAAGACAGAGAGAAAGAAAAATAAAACACTATATGAATATCTGCTTCCTAAACACACAGAGAGAGAGAGAGAGAGAGACAGAGAGAGACAGACAGACAGACAGACAGACAGACAGACAGACAGATAGACAGAGAGACAGAGAAGAGAAGAAGAAGAAGAAGTGCCAGAAAAAAAATGGCAATGTTCTGACGTTTGTTTGTTTGTTTGTTTGTTTCTCTCCCAATCTTCTTAAAAACCCTCCTTCCCCTTTCTCAGTAAAGTCATCGACTGAGACCTGTTCACAGTTTCACAATGTTAGTTCAGAGTGCTTCCCAAAGTGGGGAACATGCAGCGCTGAGTGCAGGGATGGGATGATGGAGTGGGGGGTGGGGGGGGGGGGGGGGGGGTAGGGAGCGGTGGATGGTGGCGGTGGTGGTGGGTAATGCTTTTTAAAATAAGAAGATCAATTCGGAGCGCAGGCCTGGGTGCTTGGTAGCTCAAAGGGTTAGAGCACCAGGTTCGCGGTCGTATATGGGAGCCTGAATCGGGGTGGTGCCCGGCCTTACATGCCCTTGTCCCTTTAGATTTCTCAATGGGTTGTCATCCTGTTGGCGTGGTGGGGTGTTAGACTGGCCTTTACTCCTCAGGTGCGTGTGTGTGTGTGTGTGTGTGTGTGTGTGTGTGTGTGTGTGTGTGTGAGTGTGTGTGTGTGAGGAGAGAGAGAGAGATATAGAGAGAGATAGTGAGAGTAAATGAGGGGAAGAGGGAGGGAAAAGATATACACATATAGATAGATACATAGACAGACAGATAAATAGATGCACAGACAGACACACTGATTGATATTACACACACACACACACACACACACACACGCGCGCGCGCGCGCGCGCGCGCGCACACATACACTCAGAATCTCTCTCTCTCTCTCTCTCTCTCTCTCTCTCTCTCTCTCTCTCTCTCTCACACACACACACACACACACACACACACACACACACACACACACAGAGTTGTGCTAAATCTTTCTTAACTTAATGTGCCACTAGAAATCTTGAGAGCTTTCGTCAATGAACGACGATCAAATCTTCCACCCAAACTCAGGTCTTGGAAGGAGAGGGTATTTATCTCATCATCGCCAACACTCCACAGCAATTCCATTTTATCTTGTCTTTTGTATCTCTGTATGCGGAGATGTCCTGGCCTATTACTTTTTTTCTTTTTTTAATCCATTCAAGTGAATTTCAGAACAAAATTGCATCGCTGACAGCTGTAAAAAAAAAAAAAACCGCAGAAACAGAAACAGAACAATTCAGTTGTTGGTTTTTTACCCTCTTGTGTTCCACGTAACTATTTGAAACGAGAGATGTTTATAGCGACAACCAATACAATGAAACGTCTGACTCGCTCCCTGGCTTTGTCGGACCTTTTTTTCTTTTTGTTTTTGTCTGGACCTGACTGGCTTCCCGACAGCAACCCCCTCCCCCCCCCCCCCCCCCCCCCCCCCCCCCCCCCCCCCCCCCCCCCCCCCCCCCCCCCCCCCCCCCCACACACACCCTCCCCTTGAAGTCTTAGTATAGACTAGCATCAGATTTTAAAACTCTCAACAGGGTTTTTCTTTCTATGAAGACTTGGCTCTCTGGAGCATGCGTGTCTCCTTGGAAACTAGTTGTACTGTAAGTAAAAAGATTCCGTCCACTTATTCCGCAGCATTTCCCTTCGTAGGTAGACTTGATTAACCCGTTCCCTTTCAACACTTGCTACTGGTGAACAATGTAATCTGTGGACAACCTGCACTGGCCTCACGGTACAAAAAAACTCCCTCCCTTTGAAGACTTGTGTTTCTACAGTGTTGTCTCTGTCTGCGGTAGTTTTTTACCACTCGACAGAAAACGTCTTCTTTTAAGTATTAGGTTTTGTGTGACGTTTTTGTCTTTCCCGATGCTAGATTTTCTTACCGCTACGACTTCTTACCTATAAAGCCTCGTTTTATTCTGGAATATATTTGTCTCTATATTTCTGTTACTTTTACCCCTTCAATATAAAGGTCCTCTCTTTACACACTTCATTTCTGGACATTTTTGTTCACACACACACACACACACACACACACACACACACACACACACACACACGAGTGTGTGTATATATATATATATATATATAGATATATATATATATATATATATATATATATATATATATGTGTGTGTGTGTGTGTGTGTGTGTGTGTGTGTGTGTGTGTGTGTGTGTGTGTGTGCATACGGATCTGGCTTCAAGAGGGATTGCGATGGTTCCCTCATGCAGCTAGTGAAGGGTTTTCATTTTCAAAATAATCATTTAAAAAAAATTCAAATCTTTGCCAAGTCATTACTATAATGATGGAAGAATTGTTAACCTACACTTGTTTTCCCCCACTACTTATTATTCAGCATTATGTTGTTTGGTCAATCAGTGGGCGATTGCATCTCTTAGGAGATCCAAGTAAAGGTTGTTCTACACAATTCTTAGCCGCTGACAATGCTTGGGTTATTGAACAGCAGAGCTGACCACTCAGACTGTTCCATACTTTTTGATCTCCCTTGCATCCTTGAATGGATCCTCAAGCATAGGCTCAAAGATTGTCCCCTACATTTATACTGTTTGCCTAATGTTTTTAGTTTTTTCAGCAACTTTTTACTGCTCCACACTTTCGTTTTATTTTATTCTACTGCCTTTCGCTGGCTGCTTTCAGGGTGCTGTTGGATTCTTCTTTGAGTCCTTGGTGGTGAGAACACCACAGAATTACGGACTGTGGTGTGTCTCTATTTGACGCCAAGAGTACAAACACAACCAGCCGTGTGTCCCTGAGTTATAATCCAGCGGACGAAAGAGCAGGCTATATATATATATATATATATATATATATATATATATATATATATATATGGCTATATATATAAATAAATAAATTGTTTTCAAAAATGAGTGCCATGGTTCCCTCATACAGCAAGTGATGGGTTTTCATTTTCAAAATAATTATTTTAAGAAATTTTTGCCAAATCGTTCCTATAATGATGGAAAAAATAGTTAAGCTACACTTGTTTTCCTTCACTGCTTAATTGTTCACCATTATGTGTATAGATAGATATAAATAATTGTATATATATATCAAAAAAACCATTTCTTTTAAACATTTGCTTTTTTTTTTTTTTACCGTAAAATTCTCGGTAGTTAATTCATGTGTTCAAAAAATTTTCCGAGGGTCCGTGGTGCAGCTGGTTCAATTCAATGTTGTTCTTGTTAGCGAGCGGAACGTTGTGCACAGCTATAAATGTGTGCCAACAGCACTTCGAGTCGGGGAGTAGTGAGCACGACGCTATGCGGCCATGGGACTAAACGGTTGTTTTTTTCCTCCGTTATGTTCGCTCGATGTTTTATTTCATGTTTCCATCCCTTGTTGTGTTTTTTATTTTACTTTGCATTACTCTGTTTGACTAGTGTATTTGTAACCAGGTGATGTGTGTGCCTGGGCACGCACGCTTTTCATTCACTAAATTCTGTGTGTATGTGAGAGAGGGGGTAAAAAAACACGCACAGACCAAGCTGACTTTTTTTCACTTAATCTTAAATTTTTGACGAACGGACGTCGCCTGTTTGCAACATTTCACTGGTTTACAAGTCATCGAGATGTTGCTCACAATACTGACATGCTTTCAAACACACAGTAAGAGAGAAACTGGAAGGAACAACAAAAACAGCATGGAGTGTGTATGTGTGTTTAAAGTTGAAATGGTAGTGGTGGTGTGTGTAAGTATGTGTGTGCGCGCGCGTATATAATTACCTCATTAGTAGCAGAAGTAGAGTAGTACTGGTACTAGCAATAGCAGCAGTAGAAGTACTAGTAGTAGAAGTCGTAACAGTAGTTGTGGTAGTAGCGGTTGAAGTAGTAGTGCGGCAGCAGCAGTAGTAGTAATATTAGTTGCAGAAGTTGTAGTATCATTATTATTTGATGATTACGATAATGTGACTTTTATGCCATCATTGATAGTCTCTTTACTGTGACTATTGTCATCATTTTTTTTCTTATTATTAGCATTATGACATTTTTTTTGTGTCGTCGTTGTCCTTAACATTTAGTCATTGTTCTCATTATTGTTACTGCACCCTCCAGTGTTATTATCACAGTTATATCCCCACCTTTATTTCGTTATTATTATTGCTGTCATCATCGTCATTGTTTTCATCATCGCAATTATCATCATCATCATCATCATCATCATCATCACAATCATTAGCATCACCATCATCACCGTCAAAATTATCATTAATGTCATTGTTATTATTATCATTATTATCATCACCATTATTTTCATCAATATTATCATTATTCTTGTTGTTGTTATTGCTGTTGCTGCTGTTTTTTTTATCATCATTATTTATTTATTTATTTATTTTGCTATCATTGTCACTATCTAAACCCCTCATCATGAATGTATCGTCCCTGTAACACGATTTTGTTTGCAATCATTGCTACTATTCCGGGAACGGAAGAACCCGCCATTGATATTCAGCCTCGAACTGTGGGATAGTTGCGGCTGGTGGTGTGGCGGGAGACCTTGATCAAATCAGGCCTTGTTGCTGCTGTCAACTGCTCATGACTAATGAAAAGATCACTCTGCCCGCTGAATTGTGTCAGTGAGGCCCCCTTGTTGGGAGACAGGAATCAATAGCAGCAGGCTGATATCCAGGGCCACGCTGGGTAGTCCGCTGGGCATGGGGCGTGGGGCGGCTAGATCCCTTCGCTTTGTCCCTCTCTTTCCTTCTCCGCTTCTTTCTCAGTTCGATTCTCTCTCTCTCTCTCTCTCTCTCTCTCTCTCTCTCTCTCTCTCTCTCTCCTCTCTCTCTCTCTTAAAGATCCCTCTCTTTTTTTTCCTCTCTTTCCTCCTCTGCTTCTTTCTCGGTCTGATTCTCTCTCTCTCTCTCTCTCTCTCTCTCTCTCTCTCTCTCTCTCTCTCTCTCTCTCTCTCTCTCTCTCTCTCTCACCCTCTCTCTCTCTCTCTCTCTCTCTCTTCAAAATTGCAGACGAAATTGATTGTATATACCCCATCGAAAAATTTTACAGGAGAATAATTATCTAGAACAGAATCTCCCGTCACAATTTTTCCCCAAACGAAGCGGATTCATAAGAAAACCATAACTGCCACACTGCGCTCACTAATGTAGTTGAACAACGAAATGAAACTGTCAAAAAACGTTCAGTAATTCACAACAATAAGTCTTTGCAGATTCGTTAAAGCCTCTAATATCACTGGTCGCAGTCTATTCTTTCGAGGAATGGGTACTGTTCGGAATCGAAAGAGGAAGAAACACACACACACACACACACACACACACACACACACACACACACACACACACACAACAGCGTCAGTACGAACGAGGCAAAACTCATGTGAACACACAAAAAAAACGTGTATCCGGATTAAATATTCAATACAAAAGAGGCAAAAAAAAAAACTAAATTTTCCAGAACTGAATCCTCTTCAGACGGTACTAAATTGAAAAAAATAATAGCTATCCCAAACCAGTTCGCATGAGGGCATGTGCAATAACATTAACAAACATGACAATAATCAATCCGTTACAAACTCGTGTCGTAAACTGTGACATAAAATTCTTGAATATATGAACATGCAAACAATATAGTATACCTTTGAAAGGGGTGTCCTATCTATTTGTGTAAACATAATGAACGGCGTAATATTTTCTGTGGTCTCAATATTACCATAAATCTTCAGCCAGTAAGTACTACCCGAATTTCTTTCCAAGAGCAGCCTTACTGTAAATGTTCACGAACATGAATACTCATTCTTCAAAATACGCACGAATATGACGTGTGTACCCATTTAGACGTGTAGACGACTGTGACATATTCCAACTGGCCTTTTCTATATGGCTCTAAGGCGCTTCAGCATCGGCTTCAGATGTGTCACTGAGTCCCTTCTCTATTGCATGAGCCAGCTGGCGGTGTGGGGAGGCAGTGTCTCTTAGTATGGCCTAGCACACACCACCCCACCCCTCCCACACACACACACACACACACACGTTCTGCTGCTGCCACGGGTTGAAGTGACCTGGGTCTCCAGGTCAAGCACTGTGTAGAAATCGTCCACATCTGCCGCACAACTTCCCAGAGTCGGAGCCCTTGTAGCCCTTAACATTCTCTCTCTCTCTCTCTCTCTCTCTCTCTCTCTCTCTCTCTCTCTCTCTCTCTCTCTCTCTCTCCACCCCCTCCCTCTCTCTCTCTCTCTCTCTCTCTGTGTGTGTGTGTGTGTGTGTGTGTGTGTATGTGTGTGTGTGTGTGTGTGTGTGTGTGTGTGGTGTGTGTGTGTGTGTATGTGTGTGTGTGTGTGTGTGTGTGGTGTGTGTGTGTGTGTGTGTGTGTGTGTGTGTGTGTGTGTTTCTTTCGCCTTCTATCTTAACAACTGGCAAACATGGTACGGATATGTGTTTCTTTTTTTTTTTCGGCGGGGGGGGGGGGTTTGCTGCAATGAATGCGCGGTGGTGTTTGTTGAAAATTTTTTATTTTTTATTCATGCCATCTCAAGCTTCTTCCCGATGATTGCTTGATGCATAGTTTATTCATCCCTTCAGAGCATTCCATGCACGACCTGATATGAATGAATGAGAGAGAGAGAGAGAAAGAGAGAGAGAGACAGACAGATAGAGAGAGAGACAGAGAGAGAGAGAGACAGACACAGACACAGAGGACAGACAGAGACAGAGACAGAAAGTGAGAAAGACACAGCGAGACACAACAGACAGACAGACAGACAGACAGACAGACAAAAGAGACAGACAGAGAGGTAGACAGGCACAGACAGATAGACAGACAGACAGCAATGCAATGGTGACCTATTGAATGCCCCTAATATCCTATCCCACATCAAGGAAGTGCACAAAGAATGTCTGAAAGTGCATATTATAACCCCGACACTACTGTCAGCACCAGAGGCAATTAAACGGTCGATAACATCATGAACACAATTAAGTCAACGACAAACAGAAGAAGGAGAAGGAGGAGGAGGAGGAGGAGGAGGAGATAGAGGAGCAAGGAAGAGAGGAGGGGAGAGGAGGAGATGGAGCAGAGCAGAAAGGTGGTGGAGGGGAGCATGAGGGGGCAGGGTGTGTGTGTGTGTGTGTGTGTGTGTGTGTGTGTGTGTGTGTGTGTGTGTGTGTGAGAGAGAGAGAGAGAGAAAGAGAGAGAGAGAGAGAGAGAGAGAAGAGAGAGAGAGAGAGAGAGAGAGAGGAGAGAGAGAGAGAGGGGGGGGGGGGGGGCTGTGATTTTGGGTGACACAGGTGATACAGAGGAGGTGACATTTCATTCAGCACCGTCTGTCGGGAGGCTCTGCCGGTGTGCGAGGCCCTTCAGCCCACACTCCTTTTCCAACACATTTTACTCCATTTTACTCCATGTAGCTTTCAGCCATCACTTCTTCTCTTCCATACTTTTTGACTACTTGTCTTGTTCAGACCAATCTTCTCTCCCTTACCCTTTTACGACGTGCACAGTTCGGACGTACAGTGTCTGTCCTACTGTTTACCACATGTGTTTTTCAGTCAGCATTCCCTTTCGCAATTTCTTTTTTACTGCGGGTACCGTTCAGCCAACATGTTTCTTCCCCATTTTTAACCACATGTTACCCTTCAGTCAAACACATTTCCCTACTTTATATTGCATGTAGCGATCTGGTCAATTTGTCCCTTACATTTTACAAACATGTACTGACCAGCAAACAAGTCTTTTCTCTAGGGTTTACAACACGTACTGACCAGCAAACATTTCTTTCCCCAGGTTTTACAACATGTACTGACCAGCAAACATTTCTTTTCCCTAGGTTTTACAACATGTACTGACCAGCAAACATTTCTTTTCCCTAGGTTTTACAACATGTACTGACCAGCAAACATTCTCTTTTCCCTAGGTTTTACAACATGTACTGACCAGCAAACACTTCTTTTCCCAAGGTTTTAACATGTACTGACCAGCAAACACTTCTTTTCCCTAGGTTTTACAACATGTACTGACCAGCAAACATTTCTTTTCCCTAGGTTTTACAACATGTACTGACCAGCAAACATTTCCCTTTTCCCATAGGTTTTAGCAAACATGTACTGACCAGCAAACACTTCTTTTCCCAAGGTTTTACAACATGTACTGACCAGCAAACACTTCTTTTCCCTAGGTTTTACAACATGTACTGACCAGCAAACACTTCTTTTCCCTAGGTTTTACAACATGTACTGACCAGCAAACACTTCTTTTCCCTAGGTTTTACAACATGTACTGACCAGCAAACACTTCTTTGCCTAGGTTTTACAACATGTACTGACCAGCAAACACTTCTTTTCCCTAGTTTTTTAACATGTACAATGACCAGCAAACACTTCTTTTCCCTAGGTTTTACAACATGTACTGACCAGCAAACAACACTTTTTTCCCCTAGTCTTTACAACATGTACTGACCAGCAAACACTTCTTTTCCCTAGTTTTTACAACATTTACAATTCACTGAACGCCTCTTTTCTCTACGTTGTGCTACATGGAGTATTCTCTCAACACTTCTTGTCCCCACGTTACTACACACACTACTCGGTCAGCACACTTTCTCCTAATTCTGACTATATGTACTGCTCAGTGAATACTCCTTTCCCCTACTTTTTCCTACATACGCTTCAGCCAACACTTATTTCCCCTACTTTTTACCACAAGTACTCTTCGGCTAACACCGCTTTTCCCTACCTTTTACTGCATGCATTCTTCAGTCAACACTGCTTTTCCCTACCTTTTACTGCATGCATTATTCAGTCAACACTGCTTTTCCCTACCTTTTACTGCATGCATTATTCAGTCAACACTGCTTTTCCCTACTTTTTACTGCATGCATTACTCAAGTCAACACCGCTTTTCCCTACCATTACTGCATGCATTCTTCAGTCAACACTGCTTTTACCTACCTTTTACTGCATGCATTCTTCAAGTCAACTCTGCTTTTCCCTACCTTTTACTGCATGCATTATTCAGTCAACACTGCTTTTCCCTACCTTTAACTGCATGCATTATTCAGTCAACACTGCTTTTACCTACCTTTAACTACTGCATGCATTATTCAGTCAACACTGCTTTTACCCCCTACCTTTAACTGCATGCATTATTCAGTCAACACTGCTTTTACCTACCTTTAACTGCATGCATTATTCAGTCAACACTGCTTTTACCTACCTTTTACCTACTGCATGCATTATTCAGTCAACACTGCTTTTACCTACCTTTAACTGCATGCATTATTCAGTCAACACTGCTTTTACCTACCTTTTACTGCATGCATTATTCAGTCAACACTGCTTTTACCCTACCTTTAACTGCATGCATTATTCAGTCAACACTGCTTTTCCCTACCTTTAACTGCATGCATTATTCAGTCAACACTGCTTTTACCTACCTTTAACTGCATGCATTATTCAGTCAACACTGCTTTTCCCTACTTTTTTTTTACTGCATGTATTATTCAGTCAACACCGTATGTTCCTACTTTTTACAAACATAAACTATTCAGTCAAACGCAACTTGTCCCTATTTTCCCACATGTACTATTTAGTCATTACTATTTTTCTCTACTTTTTAACTACATGAACTATTCAGTCACAACTACTTTTCCTTACTTTTACAGCGTGTGCTGTTCAGACAATACTACTTTTCCCCAACTCTTACTCTTAATGTGTTGTTCAGACAGCGCCACGTTTCGCTACTTCTCACTCTGTGTGTCTCTCAGACAGTACTATATTTATTTGATTCCGTCAACTTTTATCACATAAGCCGACGCTGATAAAAAAGATGAACGATATGCGATGTCAAGCAATGGCAGAAAAAAAAAAAAAAAAAAAAATGTATGTAAAATTTTGCGAAGAAAAAAACACTCACACACACAAAGGAAAGACATAGAAACGTCGGAACTGGCATGAAACAAAATCAGAAAAAGGTAAAAAAAAAAAAAAAAAAAATGGCAGAAAGTTGGAATGAATAGAAATGCGCTTTACCAACACCTGTCTGAAAGCCGGAACAGGTCGTTCAAAGTAGACAAGAGACTGGGAGACTTAAGAGAAAAGAAGGCTGAAAGCTGGAAACAAAAGGGGTTAAACAGATGGTAAAGAAATCAGAGCAGGGGAAGACAGGTATGAAATGTGCGGAAAACACAGGATAACAAACAAGTCAAAGGCAGGGAAAAGCACAGAGACCCATAACGAGAAAGGCAGTTACAGAAGAAAAACAAGTAGGGTTAAAAGTAGAAAAAGTACAGAAAGTAGGAAAACGTAGGAGTTTGAAAGCAGGTTAAACTATAGCAAGTAGGAGGAAAAAAAAAAAGATATAATCGTACGGGAAAAAATGAGGGTATGAAATGATATGAGTTAAAAGGAAAACAATACGGTGGTCAGGAGTGATAAGAAGAACAGAAAGCAGGAGAAGACAGAAGTGACGAAAAATGTTAAAAAGAAAACAGAAAGCAGGAGAAGACAGAAGTGACGAAAAATGTTAAAAAAGAACAGAAAGCAGGAGAAGACAGAAGTGACGAAAAATGTTAAAAAGAACAGAAAGCAGGAGAAGACAGAAGTGACGAAAAATGTTAAAAAGAACAGAAAGCAGGAGAAGACAGAAGTGACGAAAAATGTTAAAAAGAACAGAAAACAGTAGAAGACTTAAGTGATGAAAAGTGATAAGAAAACCAGGAAGCAGGAGAAGACAGAAGAGAAGGAAAATGATAAGAAGAACAGGAAGCAGGAGAAGACAGAAGTGACGAAAAGTGATAAGAAGAACAGAAAACAGACGAAGACAGAAGCAAACGATGTGGAAAAGTAGTAAATGTTAAAAAAAAGAAAAGTTAAATGTATGAAAGGGTGAAGGAAACAGGAACATGCCGCGTTAAATGTCCAGTAGAGAAAGTAGGAAAATGCAGGATTAAACATAGGAAAAAGTACAGGCAAGAGGTAAAGACATAGGGTGAAAGCAGGGAGAAGTGCAGGAAGTAGGAAAAGACACAGCTCATAGACGTAGCAGCAGGAAAAGGTCGAGAACAAGTAAGGTTTATCACAGGAAAATATAGACAAAGTAGGAACAGACGGTGTTGATAGTGGGAAAACTTTAAGAAGGAACATATGGGTTTATTGGTGAGAAAACGTACAGAAAGCATGAATGTTTTTAAAAATGAAATAAGAAACACGTAGAAAAAGCAGCAACAGATACGGCTAATTGTAGAAAAGAATTGAAAAAAGTAGGATCAGATAGAGTTTGTCGAAGAAAAACGTTCACCAAGATGGAACAGATAGAGTTAATGGTAGCAAAACGTAGAGAAAACACAAACAGATAGAGTTAATAGAAGGAAAACGTAGAGAAAGCAGGAACAGATGGAGTTAACAGAAGGAAAACAGAGAAAAGAGGAACAGATAGAGTTACTAGTAGGAACTCGTAGAAACAACAGTAACAACAGTAACAAATCGCGTTGATAGAAGGAAAACGTACAAAAAGCTGGAACAGGTACAGTTAATAGAAAAATGTAGAGAAAGCAGGAACAGGTATAGTTGATAGTAGAAAAATATAGAAAAAGCAGAAACATATAGAATTAATCGTGGGAAAACGTGGAGAAATCAGGAACAGATAGAGTTAACAGTAGAAAAAGACACTGAAAGCAGGAGCAGATGCATTTCATAGTAGGAAAACGAAGAGAAACAAGGAAGAATAAAAGGCAATAGTAGGAAAATTAGAGAAAGCGGAACAAATAGAGTTCATGGTAGGAAAACGTAGAGACTACATGACCAAAAAGGGTTAAAGGCAGGAAAATGTACAGAAAGCGGGAACAAATA
>JADBJO010001105.1:447277-452277 GCA_016801955.1 Conus betulinus
AGAGAGAGAGTGTGAGAGAGAGAGAGAGAGAATTGCTGGCAGCGTTGAACAAAACGCGATGAACTGAGCGGCTTGAAGAGAGACAGTCATAAAGAGAACAATCCGTAACAGACCGAACCAACGGTTATCAATAAAATCAACAGACAGACACAGAACCAACAGTTATACACAAATCCAACGCTAACAGACAGAACCAACGGTCATAAGCAAAACAGTAGCAGACAGAACCAACAGTTATAAACAAAACCAACGGTACCAACAGTTATAAACAAAACCAACGGTACCAGACACAACAACAGTTATAAACAAACCAATTGTGGCAGACAGAACTAACAGTTATAAACAAAACAATAGAAGGCAGAAACCAACAGTTATAAACAAAAACAGTAGTAGGTAGAACCAACAGTTATAAACAAAAAAAACAGTGGTAGACAGAACCAACAGTTATAAACAAAACAGTAGCAGACAGAACCAACAGTTATAAACAAACAACAGTTGTAGACAGAACCAACAGTTATAAACAAAACAGCAGCAGAAACAGACAGACACCAACAGTTATAAACAAAACAACGGACACAGACATTACAACAGTCATATAAAAAAACAGTAAGAGACACAACCAACAGTTGTATAATAACAGTAGCAAACAGAACCGATATTTATAAACAAAACAGCGGACAGAACCAGTAGTTATAAACAAAGCAGTAGCAGGCAGAACCAACAGTTATAAACAAAACAGTAGCAGACAGGACCAACGGTTATAAACAAACAGTTACAGACAGGATCAACAGTTACAAAACAAAACAGTAACGGTCAGAACCAACAGTTGTAAACAAAACAGTAACAGACAGAACCAACAGTCATAAACGAAACAGTTACAAACAGAACCAACAGTTATTAACAAAACAGTAACGAACAGAACCAACAGTAGTTAACAAAACCCAACGGTACCAGACACAACAAACATTATAAACAAAACTGATAGATCCAAACAGAACAGATTTCATAAACAAAAGTAACAGTAACAGACAGAATCCACACAAACAGGCCGAATCAATCCACAGTAACAGGCAGAAGCAACAGTTACAGACAGAAACAACATATACACAACCATAAGCAACAGACAGAACCGAAGCGAACTAAAAAACCCATAGCAACAGAACTAACAATTATAAGCAAAGTCAACAAAAACAGACAGAAGCAACAATGACACACAGAACCGACAAGGGCGGACAAATGCAATAGCTGTCAGCAGAACAAACAACTAAGGGAGAAAACCAACAGCACCAGACAGACTGCACTAAAAACCACACCGCGGAAAATCCTACGAGCACAGAGAAAAGAAAACAGCTCATGCGGGCAAACACAAAGAGAAAAAGACAACAACAAAGAACAGAAAAGATGGGATGTAACATGGTCTAATGAAAAGGAACAGAAGTGGAAGACAAGGTGAAAGGGGGGGGGGGGGGGGGGGGGAGGGAAGGGGGGATGATGGGGGGGGATGAACAGAGAAGAAAGAAATAAGAAAAAAAAAAAACACAAAGAAAAAGTGAGACAGCCAGAATGAAAGAATGAATGAACGGAAAATAAACAGGCGTAACTAAAAGCAGAAAAAAGAAACAAACAAACAAACAAAAAAACAAGAATAAAAACAGAAAAGAGGAGAAAATATGAAAAAAAGCACACTTTCAAAGATGAGGATATGTGAAATAAAAGAAAAAGAACGGAAGAAAGAAAGAAAGAGACAAAGAAAAGAAGAAAGGCGTAACAAAAGGAAGGTAAAAAAAGGAAGAACGGATTAAAACACGAAGAATGAAAGAAAAGAAAGGTACATGACAGAAAGGAATAAATAAAAAAAAAAAAAAACATAATTAATAAATATATATTTTAAACGGTAACAAAAATATGAATAAATGAAAGAAAAAAGAAAAATAAGAAGGAAAGAAAGCATGAGACAAAAGAAGGAACGAATAAAATCTTTTGAAAGCAGCGTGAAAGAAAGATCAACGGCGGGAGAAAAGAAAAAAAATCAAGACAGTAACCGAAAACAATAGATGGATGAATGAAAAAAGAATGGCAGAGAGAAAGGAAAAAGAATAAAAAGGAGAGAAGGAAGAAAGAAAGAAAGAAAGAAAGAAAGAAAGAAAAGAAAGAAAGAAAGAAAACACACACACACACACACACACACACACACCACACACACACACATATATATTATATATATATATATATAACACACACACACACACACACACACACACACACACACACAGATCGACAGACACATGTCAGAAAATGGGAAACAAACAGATGTGTTAGTAAGTTGACAGCAAGACCAGCATTACAAAAGAGAGAGAGAGAGAGAGAGAGAGAGAGGAGAGAGAGAGAGGAGAGAGAGAGAGAGAGAGAGAGAGACAGACAGACAGACAGACAGAAAGAGACAGACAGACAGACAGGACAGACAGACAGACAGAGAGAGAGAGAGGAGAGAGAGAGAGAGAGAGAGAGAGAGAGAGAAAAAGAGCAACAAACTGGACAAAGAAACCGTGCACTCACCACAGCAAATCCCTCTCCGGGTCGTAGCCTGTCTCCCCAGGCGTTCACCCGTAATACTCCTTCACTAAAGGGCAGAATCCTGGACGCCAGTTCACAGAACAAGCTGCACTCCTGCAAGAACAATATTGCCACAGGTTCTAACCTCCACTGTTACAGCCACAGACAGCGGAGAAAGGCTAGGGAGGGAAAGGGAGGAGGAGGAGGAGGAGGGGGTGAGAGACAGGTGGGCCAGCGAGGCTCTAAGTTCCTTCAACAGAAAGGTAAACTAGGCGGCGGGAAAGTCAGGGTGGTGGCGGCGGTGGTGGTGGTGGTGGTGGTGGGGCGGGGCGATTTTGTTTCACCACGCTGCTTTCTTTCTTCTTCTTTTTTTTTTTTTTTCTTTTTTTTTCAACCATGTGTGTATGTGCACGTAGACGAAAAGCGATCAGTATGTTGTCACATTGTATTGGTGAACAGTCTGGTTGACGATGATAACGTGTGGGGCTATGAACGAGGGGTGTACAGGCTGTATGTTACTATAAGGATGATGTTAGTATTGTGGCTGTGACTATCATTTTAGTCTGTTATGGTAACACAAAGAGAAGAAGAAGAAAAACGAGGGATACAGACTGTATTTTTACAGTCAGAGTGAAGTTAGTGCTATGACACAGGGATGGGGAGGACGAGGGTTACAGTGGGCATATAATGTTCAGGACGGTGCTGCAGTGTGGTGGCTGACAGGCCAGTCGATGATGTTTCAGAACTCGGGAAAAGACTTCAGTTGATTAAGGATGAAGTTGTTCTTTTTCTTTCACAGCATTTGTTGTTGTGATCTGTCCGATCTGAGAAATGACGAGTGCAGACTATACATTTCTAACAGGATGGTTATCAGTGTAGTGGTCGACAGTCCTGGTCTGTTACGACAGTACAGGCTGGGGACGGACAAGGGATACAATCTGTTCATTACGAACAGAACGTTTTGTCAGTGTAGTGGTTGACAGGCCTGGCCTACGATGGAAAGACAGGAAGGGGGGGAAAAAACGAGCAGGATGGTGTGTCAGTGTAGAGGTTGACAGGCCTGGTCTACGATGGCAACACAGGGAGGACAGGAACGAACAGGATGGTGTGTCAGTGTAGTGGTTGACAGGCCTGGTCTAGATGATCACACAGAATGGGGAGGAACGAGGACTACAGACTACATTACGCTCCAGTTGTTTTACATTGTAATGGTGGACAGTTCCGATCCGCGATAATAACACGGTGAGAGGAGAGCAACAAAAGATACAGACTCCAAATTACTGTCACAGCTACCTGTTAAGACCCAACACACCCAGAACATCATCTGCTAATCCCCCTACTAACAACACATCTCTCAGTCGCAGAGCTAGTGTGAATGAACGCTCCTCTGCAGGGGGCGCAACTATGAGCATCCAACTACTGTTCCCATCAGCTTGCTGATACAGACCTCTGTTGTCAACATTGTTAAGAATGGACGTTACCGCTAAATCCTTTTGTAAAACCTGTCGGGAGGGGGAGGGGGGGGAGGAAGAGGGAGGATGGGGCATTTGTAATGTCTTTACACACAAAGTTTACATTATCTCCCACACCCTCCTCTGCATCTGAGATCAATACATGAAAAAAAGCATCAGGAAATTTGTGCATAGGCATTCCAGGATTGAGCTGAACTCTCCTTGGGCATAGGAGTGGAGAGGAAATCTACATTGCAGTGACTTCGAGAGCAGGATATGAAGGACCACAGGCTTCTGAGGTAACCATATCAGCAGGACATGAAGGGTCACTAACCACGAGATCAGGGTATGAAGGGTCACAGAATCTGGGAAACCACAAGATCAGGGACTGAAGGGTCACAGATCTGAGGTAACCATGAAAGCAGGATATGAAGGGTCACAATATTTGAGAAACCACGAAAGCTGGGTGTAAAGGGTCTCAAGATCTGAGAAACCACGAAAGCAGGATATGAAAGGTCACAGGATCTGAGAAACCACGAAAGCAGGATATGAAGGGTCACAAGATCTGAGAAACCACGAAAGCTGGGTGTAAAGGGATCTGAGAAACCACGAATGCAGGATATGAAGGGTCACAAGATCTGAGAAACCACGAATGCAGGATATGAAGGGTCACAAGATCTGAGAAACCACGAATGCAGGATATGAAGAGTCCCAAGATCTGAGAAACCACGAAAGCTGGGTGTAAAGGGTCACAAGATCTGAGAAACCACGAGAGCAGGATATGAAGGGTCACAGGATCTGAAAAACCACGAAAGCAGGATATGAAAGGTCACAGGATCTGAGAAACCATGAAAGCTGGGTGTAAAGGGTCACAGGATCTGAGAAACTACAAAAGCAGGATATAAAAGGTCACAATATCTGAGAAACCACGAAAGCAGGGTGTAAAGGGTCACAGAATTTGAGGTAAGCACGGTGGCAGATTATGAAGGATCACAG